>PVHP010039558.1:0-16291 GCA_004024765.1 Zapus hudsonius | reverse complement strand
TATTTTTTGGTCTTCCAAGTTACTATAGGTAGCACATTGATTTGTTATGGTCTGATTATGTACACCCCAAATTCTTGTGCTGAAATCCTGACCTACAGTGTGAGAGTATTAGGGCATAGAACTTTTTAAGGTGGTTAGCTATGAAGTAGAGACCTCAGGAATGACATTAGTGCCTTTTAAAAGACAGATTGCAGAGAATCCTCTCACCACCTTCACTATGTGAGGACGCAGTGAGAGGATGGGCATCTATGAACCAGGGAGCACTTTGATCTGGTGGTCTCAGAAATAAATTTCTTTATTGATAGACTACTTGGCTAATGATATTTTGTTATAAGAACCGACAAAGACTAAGATATGATTATTACAACATACAAAACTATGACTAACCTTTTAACAGCTTCCAAAAAATTGTTCCTTCTGACTTTCTTGGCTCCATTAAGTATTTTTCCCCATACTTCCAGGCTTAATTGACAATCCCCTGACCACATATCCAGACTCCATTTACTTTCCAGTTCCAAAGCTGATAACATACTTTTTAAGTTCTTGTTATGGCAACACTCCTTTCTGAGACCCCCCAATTTCCATTTAAGTGATATGTTGTAGGATAACTAACCACCCCAAAATTGAGTGACTTAAACAATTGCTGTTTATAACTCTGTCTGTAGGTTGGGTAAGATTGTACTATGAGTTTTCATGGGCTCATTTATTTCACTGTCAGATAGCTGGAAGATGGGCTTAGCTCTGGGTCCTGGGCAGTAGCACCTTTCTTCTCGTAGGAGCTGTGCTTGATTGAGAGCCATTAATGTCCCCATCTATCCTACATACACTGAAAATATCTGCTAACATTCAAGGCAACATAGACACATAAGTATATAACCAGGAAATGTGGTTTTGAGTAAATCTGAGAACGTTTGGAACAAGCAGAGGACTAAAGAAAATTGTAAGGGATGAACTTCAGGAAGATGAAAAATCTCAGATGCAAGGGGAAACAAAGACCTTGTGAAATAATAAACCAATAACCTAAGTGTTGAGAATAAGAGAGAGTCTCAGGCTCAAGGTCAGTGGGGAAAGTGCTTTCCTTTGTAAGCATGAGGATATGTATTTAATCCCTAGAAGCCATGGGAATAATGGGCATGGTGGCATAATCCTGCAATCTTAACCCTGGGTTGTATGACCAACCACTCTAGCCTATTGGGGGCTCCAGGCTAATAAGAGACCTGTTTCACAAAAAGAGGTAGGTGGTGTTCCTAAGGAACACCCATGACTGTTCTCAGGCTTCCTTCCACACAGAGGGTACACACATGCACCTGTATACACATGAACACATGATATATATTATAAAGGTAGTCTTACTATATGTTCACAAGAAAATGTAAACTGGAGATGTGGTGAATAACTCTCTGTGAAGAACTTTTTGCCTCATTAAGGAGGCATAAAGGTTTAAAAAAAGAGAGACTGAGAAGATAGCTCAGTGGTTAAAGGCACTTGTTTGTGATGTCCGCCTGCTTGGATTCAATTTCCAAGTTGCCCATGTGAGCCTGACATGAAAAGTGACACAAGCGTCTGGTGTTTATTTGTAGCAACAAGGTGACATGCACACACACACACACACACACACACACACAAATAAACAAGTAAAAAAAATTTTAAGTGGACCTCTTTTGAAAAGAAAGGAAGTCAGGAAGAAAGGATGAAAGAAGACTGGGGAGATGTCTCAGTCAATACAGTGCTTGATGTGCAAGCTTGAAGGCCTCTGAGGATGGATCACCAACACCCACATAAAAGATAACCATGGTGTAGGCTTGTGATCCCAGCATCAAAGAGGTGGAGACTTAAGAAACCCTGGGGCTGGATAGCTAGTCTAATTAGACTCTAGGTTCATTGAGAGACTCTGTCTCAAAAAAATAAGGTAGAAAGTGACCGAGAAGACAGCTAATTTTACCTCTGACCTCCACATACATAAACATACAACCACACATGTGTGTGTGCATACACCTCACTTGTATACATGAGAAAGGAAAGAAGGAATCTATCACTCATGGGGCTGGAGAGATTGCTCATTGGTTAAGGTGCTTGCCTGCAAAGCCTGACAATCCAGGTTCAATTCCCAACACCCACATAAAGCCAGATGCACAGAATCACAATGTGGCACATGCATCTGGAGTTGGTTTGCAGGATGTGCCCCCTCTCTCTGTTTGCAAGTAAATAAATAAAAATATTTTTAAAAAACCATGAAGGACAAAATATGGCTGCCAAGTCAAAATGTACATTAAATGTGAATACATTAAACAATCAAATTAATAGAAAATACACGTCAGGTACTGTAACTGAATCATTTAAACTCAAAATACAGAAAAAAGCTTACATTAGAAGAAATGTCAGGGAAAAAGTGAGACAAAATGTCATAGCAATAGAAATTTTAAACTTATACCTCTGAGTAATTGGCAAATTTGGTATGTAAGGCTTAGGCAGTTTTTAATAACATAATTGACAATCTGGGCCTAATAAACAGAATACTATGTGCCTTTACATGTTCCCCCAATAGACACAGGATTTTTGTCACAGGGGATCAAAAATAAGACCAGAGTTAAATCCTGATACATTTGAAGAACTGAAATTTCCCAGCGTATGTCTCAATCACAATGCAATTTAGCTAAGTAGTTAAAAACCTCATCATTTTAGGAATTAAAAACACCTCTCAACAAAGAAGACCAAAGAAAGGTAACAGATAATATTTTAAATTTGTATGAGGTACTGCTTGTCAGATAATGTAGTCATAAAGAAAAGTATTGATTTTCAATGTTTATTAGATATGAAGAGTGAAAATAAGATAAACACCTCTCCCAAGAAGTTAGGAAACTGAGTAAAATAAACCCCTTAAAGGGTAAGAGATGAGCAGTAAAGTGTAGAAAATAAACAACCAATGGAAAATAAAAAAAAGAATTAATAATGGTGAAAGATACTTCTTTGAAAAAATACTGGAAAATATCCAGTAAGATTAAATACAAAACAAAAATAAATAACTCATAACAGGAATAAAAACTAATTTCTAGCATAGATGTTAATATTATTTTATAAATCACATGGGAATAATATAACTTTGTTCCAATTTTTTGAAACTCTAGACTCTAACCTGATGACCTCATTTTTTACTTTATCAAGAAATTAGAAACAGGACTGGCAAGATTTCTCAGTGATTCAGGTGCTTGTCTATAAAGCAGAAGGACCTGAGTTCAATTCCCCAGTACCCACCCAAAGCCAGTTGCATAAAGTGGTGCATGGGTCTGGAGTTTGCAATGGCTGTATTCTCTCTCTCTCTCTCTCTCTCTCTCTCTCTCTCTCTCTTTTTCACTCCCAAATAAATGAATAAATGAGATTTTTTAATAAAAAAAAGAAATTAGAAACAATACTCATGAACCTCTGCTACACAGTACACTCACATAAATATAAATAATAAATCAATACCCCCATATGCACTCATGTATTTTTAAATTATTTTTATTATTGAATAGAAACTTTGATGGACAAATCATGAATTGGTACCATCATTTCCCTCCTCCCTGCCCCCAGTCCAGTGAGGACACCTCCTCAGTGGGATTGCTGGTGTTCACTGTGGGGTTGTGGGTTATGAGTTGTGAGAGCAGCAGTCAGTCAATGTGGGGTGAGCAATGCCTCTGGATATTCCCTCCCACCCTGTGGCTCTTACAACCTTTCCACCCCCTCTTCTGAAAGTTTCCCTCAGCCTTGGTGCGTATGTTTTAAGACTAGTTTAGTGTTGAGCTCTCAGAAACTTCTGGATTTCTGCTTTGGTGGGTTTTGAGTCTCCTCAGTGTCTGTCTCCATCACCCTGGTGCAGGTTGTCAGGCTCACTGTGGAAGCAGCACTCTTGCTCACCTCGGCTTCCGCTGTGGTTTCACCTGGGCTGATGTGTGGGGGTGGCTCATCTCCTGCCAGTTATCATTTCTGGTCTTGTTGATAGATTTTTGGTTGTCCTTGGCTCTCATGCCTTCTGAAAAATAAAAACATTCTCCAATGGAGAGTGAGATCATCATGGATTAAATGGGATAAGCATTGTTAGTTTAGAGAGATTATGATGGGCAAAAGGCCACAGGTTAGTGGGTGCTTCTCCTTGGAGTCCATATTCTTGGTCTCCATAGGATTCTGACTTGGATCACAGTTCCAGCTAAAGTTTCCTTGCCACTGAGCGAATATGTTAGCCAGAGAGCCGTTCCTTACCACTGAGAAGATCTCTTAGCCAACAAAGAACCATTGGTTACCCCCTAGGCTGCCATACTCATGCATTTATGAGGACATACAATGAATCTGCCCATGCTATCTGAGTATAACACCTCCATTTGTACACTATCCCATCTTATCTCCACTTGACATTGGTTTGCACTTCCTCCATGTCCTTGTTACATATTTACTTTTTGAGCCCTTACTGAGTTATTTCCAGCAGCACTCAGACATGACCTTATCTATCTACCATCAAGGGAAAGAACTCTCTCTCGGCTCCACTTTGTCCCCAGAGCTACCCATCCCTGAACTTCTTGGCTAACACACAAAATGTAAGTAAATAGTACCCAGCAATTTTATAATCACGATTATGCATCTAAGTATATCTATGAATAAATCCAACAGAACATCTACAAAATATCATTGTGGAAAAAATAATAGAACATCATTGAATATCAAAGAAGTCCTAAACAAATGGAAATGTATACCATGTTCATGAATTAAGAGATTTAGTATTATGTAGACATTTTAATTCTCTTCAATTAAACTACAAAGTCCCATTAACCATAAAAAAAGCAACAAATCACAGCTTCCAAGCATGGTGGGTCATACCTGAAATCTTAGTACTTTGAAAGTCTAATCAGAAGGATTGTTAGTTCAAGGCTAGCCTGGGCTGCATTGTGAAATCCTGTCTCAAAACCAAACAGACAAACAAACAAAATAATATAATTCTTGAAATCTACTCATTGCTTCTATGGTGGATGAAAATACAAATGATAAAAATCCTTCTAGGAAAACAGAGGTTAAATCTGTCCTCTTAATTATAGAGTGTACCATTCATGTAGTAACAGAAATATAGATGACAAGACAGAGTGGAGACTTCAGAACCAGTGGTGGTGGTTTAGTTCCTGTGTAAGTCAGTGTAGGTTAGGGGAGGGGAAGTCAATGAACTCCTCAAAATGTAGTGCTGGAACCAGTAGCTATTATATGAAAATAGGTAAAATTGAACCCACAAGATTGATCATACAGGAACATGTTGATAAATTTCACTTCCAGTGAAGAACTGTTTTTATCCAAAGGCTTCATAAAGAGGGTAAAAAGAAAAAAATCACAGAGTAGGAAAAAAAAAGTTGTACCCTACATTATCAGAAAGAGCTAATACCTTGAATATGTTATAAATTCCTATAAATCAATAAGGTAAGAACTGAGAATAAAAATTAGTAAATTAAAAAAAGGGAACGACACCCATGAATAGGCATTTCACAGAAAGGAAATGAAAGCCAATAAGCAAATGGTAGGTGTTCAGCCTAACTGGTCATCAGAGACATGTACTTAAAAGCCATAAGTAGAATTTACATTTTAAATAACTTCCCTGTGATTTTCATTTTATTTAAAACTAGATAAACTATTTATTAGTTCATAGATGATGAATGTCTTTAGAGCATATATTTTTATCTCTGTATAATTTCTTATAAGCTATCAAAATGAAATTACTACTTTTAAAGACATTTGAATATTTTTGAATGAACTGAGTTAAATTTGTACACCTGGGATAAAAATATGCTGATGACTCATCTTTGTTTTCCACTTGATGGGATCTAGAATTGCCAAGAGAAACATCTTGGGGTGTGTTTGTGTGCTTCCAGAGAGGATTAACCAAGGAGAGAAGACCCATCCTGATTGTGGAAGGCACTTTCCCGTGGGCTCAGGTTCAGAACCGAATATAAAGAGGAAAGTCAGCTGAGCACGAACACTTATTCCTGACTGTAAATGCAACGTGACCAGCTGCCTCTTGTTCCCATCATGATGGATTGGACTCTTAAGCCTTGGACCAAAATAAACCTTTGTGCTTTTATCAAATATTATGTCACAGCAAAAAGAAAAATAAGACAGATCTTTATCTCTGCTCTGGCTTACTCCTCCACAGAACTCTTAAAATTATACTCTGGCCCAGCATGGTGGTACAAGTCTTAAATCTCAGCACTTGGGAGGCCGAGATAGGAGGATCACTGTGAATTTGTGGCTAATCTGAGACAACATAGTGAATTCCAGGTCAGCCTGTACTAGTTAAAAAAAAAAACAAAAAAAAATATACTCCAGAAGATGGCCACATGCCAAACTATTTTAAATGTCTTAGAACACAATAATTAAAGCAGACATCACTACTGCATATTTCTTCAGGACATCAATGGGGGAAAAAGCTTCAACTGGACACAGTGTCCATATTGCTAGTGGGCGCTGCCATTATTTCTCTAGGACATTTTGGGTACATTGTGGGATAAAGTGAGTGACAGTGTGACATTACTACCATTTAATTCTCAATTATCACTGATGATTAGTGTTATGGGTCTGGGAGAAAAGATATATTTAAAGTACAAAAAGGTTCAATAGATTCTTTATTCTTGAATTTGACTGGGGAATATCAACATACTTTCATGACATAATCTATTGTCCAAAAACCACTGTCTTCTAGTTCTGTCTACAGAAACTCATAGAAATGATGGTCACCTCATAGTGGTGGGAATTCCCAGTGTCCAGACTGGGATTGTGCAATACCCTTTCTGATCATAAAGAAGTGGTGTTTTCTGAGGAAATGAGCCATTCCAGGCTGGGTTAGGAAATGTTTGAAAAAAAAAAAACCCTGCAATATCTTTTTCTGATCAGAGATCAAAGAAGAAAGGAAAATATAAAAGATAATGAGGTCATGTTAAAAAGGACTTTTGAAGTAACAAGAAGAGGCTCACTACAGTTTGAGCAAATTTAACATTATTAAGGAAAATTGCAGTGTATTGAAGCCCAAATTCACAATGAAATAAATGTATATGTATATATATATATACACATATGTGTGTGTATTTTAGAGAAACAATTCAAAATAATAGGTAGCTGATTATCTTTGGGGGATACCAACTCGCATAACCAAAGGAAAACAAATGAGCGTCTATCCTGATTTTCCTTTTAGAACCTACCAATGATTAGCTAAGTAATGTATAGACTGCATGCTTGTGCCCCCTTCCACCTTCCCCAAGTTTGTATGTTGAAATCCTAACCTCCAGTGTGGAGACCAATGACAGGTGAGTTGGTTCTGAGTGTGACTTTTATGAATGGGAAAAGCCTTTTATCACAGGCCCTCGAGAGTTGTCCTTGCTTCTCTGCCATGTGAAGGTTTACTGAAAAGAAGGTCTCATCTATGATGTAGGAACCAGCACTTCCTTGACACTGCATTTGCTGGAATTTTTGCATCTAGTACTTTCTGTTATCCAGAATAATAAGCAGCAAAAATCTGTTGTTTGTAAAGTGTCCAATCTATGGGATTTTTTTAAAGCAGCTTAAACTAATACAGAGGTATGTCTCTTTTTAAACAATCAATTCATTTATTTGCACATGTGTGTGGGTGGGGGGGTACATGCTACGATTTCTTGGCACTGCAAATGAATGCTCATCTGGCTTTATGTGGGTGGCTGGGGAATTGAACCTGGGAAAGCAGGCTTTGCAAGCAAGTGCATCTAACTGTTGAGCCATACTCCAGCCTTGAGACATTTCTCTTATAAAAATGATTCCATTTTTATAAGAAATGGAGTTTTATAAGAAAATGGAGTTTGTGGAATATCACTTTGGTGGTTAAGTTTTGTTGTCAACTTGACCTTTTTAGTGATCTTAGGTGTTCTCTGAGGATGTTCACAGGAAGACAGCCTCTCATTAGGGGGAAGGATGTAAGGAAGTTCAGGGGAGTTAGAAATGAGCATCCCTTCCTGGGAGGGCAGTACAGGAAGGAAATTCCAGAGACTCAGGAAGCCAACAAGTCTGGGAAAGAGTTGCAATACCCCACCCTAAAACTATATAAAAGGAAAGGAAATTGCTCCCTGCCTCTTTGCTCTGTGTATTTGGTGTTGGTAGTGGGTTTCTCTCTGGGGTTGGACCTGTGAAAGGGACCAGCTTCTTTTGCCATTGTGGAACTTCCCTGGATCCATAGCTTCAATAAATCCTTTACTCCCATAAATTGTGCCTGGTTTGGCAGTTCATCCCAGCAGTGAGTGGCTGACTACAACAATCACCATGTTATATTTTTTAATCCGTTGAAGGTGCTGTGATGGTTAGTTTTACTTATCAACTTGACACGGGTAAGAAATGCCTAGGGCATGAGTAAATCACACTTAGATGTGCCTGCGATGTGTTAACAGAGATACTTAGATCATGAGGCTCTGAGGTTATGAATGGATTTATATCCTGATGGGTTCATACGATGGCACTACTGGAGTTGGTAAAAAATAGGAGGAGGGGCCTTTGAAGGAAGTGGGTCAACTGGGGGCATGTCCTTGGGGCTATATCTTGCACTGACATCTCTCTCTATTTCTTTCTCTTCTGTTGAGCCACCTTGATGTTATTTGCTTTCCCTTGCCATGATGGGAAGGTGACAGTTTTCCCTCTTAAACCTCTGCAGATGAATGAGTTGAGAAACATAATAGGAAGAGTTGGGTGTGTCTGAACCTTAATGTGTGAAGAAAGAGGCATATCTCCTTCTAAAATGTTTGTAAACATGAAAATTAGGCAGATTTGCATAGCAAAGAAAAAACTTTCTCTTTACTTTTATAGTCAGCGATTGTATTCAATATTTTGTCTTACATAAAGAAAGAGGGATCTTATGCTTAGCAGGGATATAACTGGAAACACTCTTACTCTCTCTTCCTCTTTCCCTCCCTTCCTTCCTTTCTTCTTTTATTTATTAACAAGAAACTGATATGTAAACCAGGATGGTCATGAACTGTCCATCCTCCTGAGTAAATCTTCTGATGATAGCCTGAATCCATGAGCCCAAATGATTTCTTCCTTCCTTCATTTTTTTCTCTCCAGTATTTTGGTCACAAGGATGAGAACACTAACAAAAACAGGATCTTGATTTTGATCATGAGTAACTGCCAACAACGCATGAAAAGGAATGACTTTGAGATTCCACATTTCTCCACAGGGAAGGTCATGGACTACCATTTAGGAAGCACTCTTCAAAAAGGAAAGTTATTCTGGTTCTGTTCAGTTCTGTTCAAGCCACCCATGTTCAAGAACTTATAAAAGGAGAGAGAAGCATGTTAAAACTTCATTGGGGGGTGGTTAATGGACAAATCCATGCCGGGAAGATCTGTATGATGTATTAGCCAATTTCTTCTACAATAGAAGACAATGAAAAGATGGACAAGACCCTACAGATTTCAGGAAGCAGGGAAAGAGAAGCAAGTGCCATCAACCGGCCTTATTTGGGTCTTGGTTCAAATAAACAATTTGTAAAAAGTCAAAATGTGCACATGGATCATTGGTGATATTGTGGAATTATGGTTAATTTTGAAAGAATGTAATCATTTTGCTTCATTTAAGAGTCATTACCTTTTATTGAAACAAATTAAAATTTTATAGGTGAAATTTAAAGAAAGAAATAAGAAATCCTCATAAAATGGTTACTATATGATGTTTTCTGACCTGGTTTTTGGTTTGAGATATCTGTTCCTTTGGCACTATTATTTGCTTTTTTAGTTTCACCAGTATACTATACCACAGCTTTATTTGAGAAACAGATCTGATTGAAGAAAAGTGAGAAAAATAAGCAAAATTATTTGTTTTATAATTTATCCTCCATGTCCAGTTTGGTTAGCTTGTCATGAGATTATGAGTGAAGTATCAGGTTTTTCCTCCTGTGCCCTTTTTAATCATTAAAATTAACACACACACACACACACACACACACACACACACGAAATCATCATAGAGTAATTACGATTGATGAGAAAGAGATATCGTTCATTTCAGCTAAGTTTCTTTCTCTGCTGGTACCCATCTGCCAAAGCCAGTATTTCTTTATCTTGTAGGTTCAGGAACACACTGAGTCTAGCTTAGAGCATGGGACTTAAGATCCAGGGGCTGGAAAGAGGTTTGGAGGGGACCTTGTCCCAGATTGCTTCACCTTGACTGTGGCAGTACGCTTCCTATCTCTGTCAGCTTGAGTGACTATAATAAAACAACCACAGCCTGGACAACATCCACACCAAACTGCATTTCTTTGCTCTATGGGTACTGGGAAGTGCGGGATTAAGGCTACGGCAGGTTCTCTCTCATAGGGACACAGCTACACCTTCTCGTGTTCTGTTCCCATTATAAGGCTCCTATCCTATTGGATAAATGCCCCATCCCTGTGCCCTCTTTCAACCTCCATAATGTCCTACAAACCTATCTCTAAATACAGCCACACTGTGGCTTAAGACTTCAACATATGGATTGGGAGAGAGTGCAATTCAGTCCCTAGCATCTCCCACGCAGGACTCTCCTCCTCACTGCTGGGTCCAAGCCAGATCTCTGATGATAGCCGAGTACCTGAAAGGACCCAGCTACATGAATATTCACTGGGCTTCATGACAACCCATATGGCTTTGCACCATCTTGCCAGAGCGTGGCTGAATTCATTAGACCAAATTGAAGAAGTGCACCCGATGGATAGGAGGTGGATTTTTGCTGGTCTGTCCCTCAGAAGACCAAACACTAGTGTCATGAATCAGACACCAGACAGAAACGGGAAGGTTGTTTTCTTGTATGTGTTATTAAGTTTCGTGAAAGCCTTTTCTCTGAGGGTGCATAAACACCGAGTTAATCTCCTGTAATAGTCAAATAAGAATGATGATCGTGGAGACAATTCTACAATTTCTGCCAGGAATATTTTACTATGAGGCAGAGTTAAAAGGAGGGCTGGGGCCGGAGGAGACAAAAGAAATAGAGAGGAGAAGAAAAAAAAAAAAGAAAGAAAGAAAAACACAACAGGAAAGAAGGCATGGGGCAAGTCTGAATGCGGTGGCAGAAAACTGTGTGAGAAAAGTCTGGAACTAGGGAAGACTCTGGAACAGAACAATCCAGAAAGGGAAGAGGAGGTAGAATAGCTTCTTAAAATAGCTCTTGGTTCTTTCTGAGGTTGATTATGACATAATCATAATCTCTGCTGATTGTTAAGTAGGTTAAATGTTGTTTTCTCTTCGTTCTTTAGCCTTATGTAATCAGGGGGTCTAGATAAAACAGAAGTGAATGAAATTCATTTTAGAGACGCAAAGCAATGTCAGCCCAACTACATCAAATGAGTCCAAGCAAATGAAAGACCAAAATGCCTTTATACCTTCAGCATGAGCTCTTTATTAGTGGGGCAGATGATGTTGGTTGCTTTTCCAATGGTCAATCCACCTTCGCTGCTAATGGAACATGGCTTTGTTGGAATGACAGCGTGACCCACTGTGGAGAAGGGAGAAAACCACCATAGGCTCAACCAGTTATGGGAAAGATTTTCTTTTTCTCTTTGTTTCTTTGTCTTTTGGGGGTGTGTGTGTGTAGGGACGGGGTGTATGAATAAGAATGGACACTCATGTACCACCGTGGGCATGTGGAGGTCAGAGGACAACCTCAGGATGTTGGTCCTCACCTTCCACTTTATTTGAGACAGGGTCTATCATGCTGTTTTGCTGCTGGGAAGCCAGAAGGTTCTCCTGACTCAGCTTCCTGTTGCCATAGGCACACTGGGATTATAGAAGCATGAGCTATCATATTCGGCTTTATGTACATTCTGGGGATCTGATTTCTGGGCATCAGGCTTTGCAACAAGCACTGTTGGCCAGGAAAGCACCTCCTTGGTCTGGGAAAGATTTTCTTAATAACAGGGAATGTTCCTTCCTGCTCTGGATACAGATGTGGAAGAAAGTCCTGCCTTAGCCTATGTGTGGCTAGGATTGGCAGGTCAGGAGAACCATAGAGATGCTCTCCTTGATTCCAGGGGCTGTTGAACATGATGGTCAGAAACAAAGAACAAATTTGGAAACTGTTTCAAGACTTCTAACAGCAGGGGACAACTGACTGTGTCATGACACCATCTCACTGGCCTGGCACACTTCAACTTGCAATTAATGACACTTCACAAAGAATGAAGCAAGCTCAGAGACATTAGTGAGTGCTGTGATTTTAATGTCGCTCCCAAACTTCCTATGCTGGAAACTTAATCTCCAAAGTTTATGTTTATGGTTTAGGGCACTTTGGGTGGTAATTGGGATTAGATGGGGTCATGAGGGTGGGGCCTCCTGTGCTTTCTGAGAAGAGACACCTGAGCTAGCAGGCTTATTCTGTCTCGTGGTGGGCTGCCTCTGCCATGTTTTGACTCAGCAAGGAACCCCTCACTAGGCCCTTGCAGAGGCTGGCACTGTGCCCTTGGACTTTCCAGCCTCCGAATCAGGAAGTTAGCCTTTATTCTTTGTGCATTTTCCAGTCTGTGGTCTTCAGCTATAGTAGCAGAGAACAGACTAAGCAGCAAGATTAAGGTCATCTGTGAGGTACAAAGACCTCCAGTGGTGTGGTCACCAGATTCTCAGTCTGCCTGCTGATTGACAGCACATGCTCTCCTTTCCAAGTTTACCTTCTAGTCTGGGTTGGTTACTCTAGTTCTAGCAACCATGTCCTTTTTCTGCCCAGGAAGGAATGAAAGGGAAAAAGAGGTATAGGCATTTCTCTTATGCAAAAGTATTCAAGAACTTCAGGTCTGCAGGGCTTGCATTGGACCCTGCTCTCACTGCTGATGGAGTACTCAGTAGGAGCAACTTAATGGAGGAAGATTTCTTTTGGCTCATGGTTTCAGAAAGTGCAGTCTATTGTGACAAGGAAGGTATGGTGTTGTAAGTACCCTCTCTCATTGCTGGGACAAAGCACCAAACCCAAAGCAGCTGATGGGAGGAAAGCTTTGATGTTGTCTGTAGTCTCTAGGGGAAGCTTCACGATGGCTGGGGAAAGCATGTCATGAGTAGAGGTGGGCATCACCTCCTTGTCATAGCAGGTGGAAAACAGGAGCAGGAGAGTGAGCCAAGCTCTGACAAGGAGTTTACTTTATATAACACCCTAATCCTACCCCCATGAACACGCTTCCGCCAGCAATCTCCTCCCAAAATGCTGGGAACCAAGAATTCAAAACACATGAGTTTATGGGGACACCTGATTCCAACCACCACACCTGGCAGAGAAGCTCTAGGGTAGAGCAACCATGAGGCCTCCAGACAAGGAACTAGACAGGAACCAGGCCTGGACCAGAGCCCCAGCAACCAGCTAGGCCCTAAAGTCTGCAAAACCTCCTCAAACAACGCCAGTGGCAGAACACAGGTATTCAAACACATTGGCTTGTGGAAGGTATTTCAAACTCAAACTATAACAAGTATTAACCCCTTCACATGGGCATATATACTTGTCTTTTTGTGACGCTTTAAAGGAGATTTTCCCCACTTCAGAGGCACCACACTGTGATATTTTTCATGGGGTATTGACGTGAGGTGGTCCTGGCTGGCAGGCTGATGGCAGGATTTGTAGTGACAACTGTAGAATGTGGAGTTGTATGCCCCCCCCTTCTCAGGAGATTAAGTCCAGGCAAGATGGCTTTGTGAAATGCCATAGCTAGCAGATCCGAAGACATATTTGTTATTGTTTAAATATGGCCTTGTGACTTCTTTTCCACCAGACCAAACACCTATGAAGAGTAAGCTAAACAATAAAGATGGAGCCGTGCTGGTGGGAGACAGAGGCAGGGTCCACTTTCTCGCTTAAAGCTCGCCTCATTCCAGAGTTAACCTTGGTTCTAGATCGGTTCTTACAAGGACATGGCTGAGGTGAGATGATTTTCATGGTCATGAAGAGGCAACTGAGAAGGCAGAGGTCATGCCCAAGCTCTCTAGAGAGTTACAATTCAGGCCATAGCAAATTAGGCGTAGTGGAGGAAATTATTTGGAGTTGAAACTGTACTTCTGAGCGTTAGATTACTTGACTTCAATCAACTTCCTTTCTTACTTGTGAAACAGGGTGCAATCTGGTTCTGTCTAAGGCAGGATAGAATTTTGTTTTGGCTTTTCTCTGTCTTTCTTGACTATCTCCAGTCTAGGTAGTGCTTGAGAATTAAACCCAGGCTAGCCGGCTTAGTAATCACCTTAAACCACTTAGCCATCTTCCCAGGCCCTTACTTTAAAAGCTTTAATGGATATGGACTCCATTTAGGAAAAGCAGAAAATGGAGGAGTGGAGGGTGGAGAGGAAAAGCAGTGAGGTGAGGAAAGAAGGTCCACAGGAGGAAGCAGGTCTGTGTAGTCTTGGGCCTGCGGACTACATTTGTGCCTGTGGGTGCTGCACATGATGGCAACTTTCATGGCTTTGAAGAACAGACACCTACCCTCTCACAGTATGGAGGAAGAAGCCCAGAAACGGAAGTGTCCGGAGGGCCATGCTCCCCTGAAGGCTCTAGGGAACAGTCCTCTTGTCCCTTCCTGGCTCCTGGAGGTGGTTCCATTGTTTCACTTGGTGGCAGAGTCATTCCTGTCTTGTCTAACATGCATCCCTTCCTGTCTGCCTTGTTCTGTTCTGTGCCATCTTTTCGTGTTTGAAGGACAAGTATCATTAGATTTAGGACCTACCTTCAAGATGATTTCATTTCAAGATTTATTTTTTATAACTTCGGACTTTATTTCCAAACAAAATCACATTTTAAGGTCCTGGTATGACAATTGTATCAGTTGCTTTCTTGTTGCTGGGACAAAATGTCTGACAGGAAACAACTTAATGAAGCAAGGTGTTGAATTTGGCTTATAGTTCCGGGGGCGACACCTTCCATCTGGCTATAAGGCATGGTGACGGAAGCAGGAAGCTGGCTAGTCACATTACACGAGAGTCAGGAGGCAGAACTGGGCCATAAAACCTCAAATCCTACCACCAGTAATTCACTTACTTCCCCCAGGCTCCACCTCCTTAAGGTTCCCCAACTTCCTCAAAAAGTGCAACATCTGGGGTACAAGTGTTCAAACACATGAGCCATTGGGGGTGTTTTGCATCCAAATCACAGCACCATGGGTTCAGAGCCAGACACTATTAATCCACTGGGTAGGAACTGGGAGAGCAGGAACCTGGTGGGGGTGCAGCTAAATGTTTGCTTTCAAACTGTTCCTTTCTCCTATTGTCTGCCAACTTGACGTGGCTTTTCCTTTCAGAAAGCCAGACCCAAAGGGGTGAGGACGACACCTACACACACTCCAGGAGTTTAGCTGTTTCCCATGGCTGAGACTTCACTAAAACCAATCCACCCTCCCTTCTGCTCGACTTCTTCTCTCCTGCCTACTTCCTCTCCTCTCAGGGATCTGGTTCATAGGAGCCTGGGAAGGCATCCTAGGATCTGGGTTGCAGATATTCAGAACACGAGAGAGCCTGGTGTTCAATGCTTCTGTTCAGGAAAGAGATTACTAGTAGCCTTGCCACCTGTGAAGGTCATGGTCTGGTCATCTAAAGGGTTTTGTCAAGTAATTTGATAGTCAAGAGTCCAGTCTCAACTCCAGATATTTTCTCCCTCCATGTTTCCTTTGCTGACTGTGAACTCTAGAGAGCTTGGCCATGGCCTCTGCCTCCTCAGTTGTCTCTTCATGACCATGGAGGTCATCTCACCTCAGCCATGCCCTTGTAAGGACCGATCTAGAACCAAGGTTAACTCTGGAATGAGGTGAGCTCTAAGCCTCTAAGCGAGAAAGTGGACCCTGCCTCTGTCTCCCACCAGCATGGCTCCATCTTTACTGTTTAACTTACACCCCATGGCATGGTTGGATCGCCTCAAGGATTGGCTCATGAGAACTTCACAGTCTGTCTCCATGCGGGAAGACAGGTGTGGCTGCTGAATGGGTGACTTAGGAAGCCCCGGAGCAGGTGGGACCCTTCTTGGCATTTCCCCAGCCAGGCTGTGGGCTCCCATGCACCATACTGCTTTCCTTTTATGTAAGTGTCTGCTCTACAGCAGGGCTATCCTCGACGGCTTTCATCTCTCTTAGATCTCCCGGAGCCCTTTTAAGGTAGCGATCATTCAGCAGCTCCATCAAAGAAGCTGCCCTCCTTACATCAAGAAGAATTCTGACACAGCCCTGAAATTCCTTGAGACAAATGGTTCATATTTTTTTCACTTTGATGATGCATCAATCGTAAGTTGTTGTTTTTTTCTTTTGAATGTGATAAAGATAAGCTCAAATTAGTTTATGCAC
>PVHP010039557.1:0-16285 GCA_004024765.1 Zapus hudsonius | reverse complement strand
AGAGAGAGAGAGAGAGAGAGAGCACACCAGGGCCACCACCTTGTGGGTCTGGCTTATGTGGGTCCTGGGGAATTGAACCCAGGGCCTTAGGCACTGGAGGCAAGTGCCTTAACCGCTGAGCCATCTCTCCAGCCCTAAACAGCTCTTTTTATTTATTTAAGTTTATTTATTTATTTATTTATTTATTTTTGGTTTTTCGAGGTAGGGTCTCACTCTAGCCCAGGCTGGGATTAAAGGTGTGCGCCACCACGCCTGGCTAAACAGCTCTTTTTAAAGATCACAAAGACCAAAGAAAGCTAATAATGAACAGAGCAACAATACTCACCTGTCAAAATATAAGCAAAAATCACACTTCTATAAGCAGGTTCATCATAAATCAGTGAGGTACCAAGAGGAAAATGAATTCTTTATATCAAGGATTAATTACACTTTTCTGCTTTGGCCATTTAATCTGCAACAAAAAAATAATAGCATCCAAAAATGAACATAAACCAGACATGATGGCTCATGTCCCTAATCCACACACAGGAAGCTGAGGTAGTAAGATCTCCATGAGTTCAAATTCAGCCTGAAGTACAGATTGAGTTCCAGATAAACCTGGGCTAGAGTGAGACCCTGCCTTGAAAAAATAATAACAAATACAGTAAACACTAAGATGACATTTCCCTCCCTCGGTAACATCTAAATTTTATATGCCCACTAGAGGTAGACCTCAATTACTGAGTTCCACCATGTCCACAGGGGATGTGACTGCAACAACCAGCCTGGTCATCTCAAATCATGCAAGTCCAAGCAGCTGAGGCTCCTGGTCATGAGCATCATTTGCATAACTGTGTGCAAACATCCTTGCATCTCAGAGACCACAGCAAAGAGCACAGAGGTCAGGAAATTCCCTCTACCAAAAAAAAAGTTACAAAAATATCGATCATATAACAGGTATATACTTTTGGTTTGTAAAGAAATAGGTTCAGCTAGGTGTGGTGGCGCATGCCTTTAATCCTAGCACTTGGGAGGCAGAGGTAGGAGGATCGCCATGAGTTCAAGGCCACCCTGAGACTACAGAGTGAATTCCAGGTCAGCCTGGGCTAGAGTGAGACCCTACCTTGAAAAACCAAAAAAAAAAGAAAGAAAAAAAAAAAAGAGAAGGAGGTAAAAGTGAAGCAGAAGCAGATAGAAAATCAGGCTTGTGGTTTTCTTTCCTTTTTCCCTTCATTCCTTCTTTCTTTTCTTGTCTGTGGTGCTAGAGATAAAACCCAGGGTTGTGTGAATAGTAGGCAAGTTCTGTTCCACTGAGCTATGTCTCCAGCAGGGCTGTGATTTTTCCATAGTATTTTGCCAGGAAGGAAAATCAAATATAACAGCTCCAGTAACTGAGACCAAAGCTGAGAAGCAAAAGCCATCCATTAGTATCTCACAATGGAACCATAGTAATGCAGACAGGCTGGGCAGTTTCCTGATATGCCTCCCAGGCAAAGAGATAAAACATGACCTCAGGAAGCAGTCACAGGCTTTAAATCGGCTCTCTTAAATCGTCCAATCAGGAAGCAGCTCTCAGAAATAAGGCACAAAACAGCTGGACGTTGGGGTATAGGGCTGCTAGATTAGCTGGCCATGGCTGAGGATTTTTCCCCAAAAGCAAACACTGATTCTTTTTAATTGTGCCACCATGAACGTAGGACATGTTTGGTTATTAGATGTTGATTTCTATACATACTGACCATTACACAACATGGTGACCAGACAGTTGGCTTAGTACTCAGGAAATTTTCAGAAAGTTTCACTAATATCTCCTGACATTTGTAACATGAGATGATCAAAGGAATGACAAGATATGGAGACACTGAACAGTCATACAGGGAGCACCATGTTCCCAAGCTCCAGTATCCGGGCATTCCAATGGTTTCAACAGCCTCACACTCAGCATCTTGCACTCTCAGCCCGCCTCTCCTGCGTGCCATCACGGCTTCTTTCCCACCACTGGAGTAACTCACTCAGTCTCACACAGTCTCGAATTCAGGAAGACTGTCTTTTTAAAAAAATTTCTTGAGATAGGTTCTCACTGCAGCTCAAGCTAACCTGAAACTCACTCTGTGGCCCACGTGGCCTTGAGCTCAAGGAAATCCTCCTCGCTGCGGGTGAAAGGCTGGAGCCACCAAGCCCAGGACAAGGCTTAGTCCGCTTCCCTGGGGAGTCACCTGAGTCACCCTCACACCTGCCTCGACCCACGCCCTGCCTTTCCTAGGACTCGCGGTCTCCCCCTCGGGACCTCCACCCACGGCTCTTCCCTCGGGTGTTCTCTCTCCCTCTCTCTCTTCTCTCCCTATCTCCCTCTCTCCCTCCTTCCCTCTCTTTCTCTCCCTCCCTCTCTATTTCTCTCTCCCCCTATCTCCCTCTCGCTACTCTCTCCCTCTTTCTCTCTCCTTTCTCCCTCCCTCTCTTCTCTCTCCTCTCCCCTCTCCCTATCTCCCTCTCTCTCCTTCTCTCTCTCCCTATCTCCCTCTCTCTACTCTCTCACTCTCCCTCTTTCTCTCTCTTCTCCCTCCCTCTCTTCTCTCTCCCTTTCCTCTCTTTCTCCCTCCCTCTCTCTCCTCTCTCTCCCTCCTTCTCTCTCTCTCTCCCTCCCTCCCGCACGCGCTCCTCGGCTCCCCGCGGCCCTCCCGCGTCCCCGCCCGCCCCGCGCAGCTTCTGGCCCGCATCCGAGCCCTCGTCGTCCCGCCGCAGGATGCTGCCTGGGCCCGACTGGACCGGACCGGAGCCCGCTGCCCCGCCGGTTACCTCCCGGCCCGGGATGCTCCTCGCCGCCGCCGCCGGCGCCCGGCCGCTAGGCTCCGCCCACGCCACGTCACTCGCCACCGCACCGCCACCGCGCGCGCCGCCGAGGGGCCACCGGCGGCTTCCGGGCTCCAGAAGGTTCGGGTCCGCGGGAGTCGCCGAGCTGCCGACGGCCGGGCCGTGCGGACCCGCCCTCACCCTGCGTGGCCACTCGGTCTAGACGCGGTCACGTGGAGCCTCCCCGGGGATGCACACCCGGGGGACCCCGGTATTTCTCGAAGAGCTCTGGTGATCACCCCACCCAGGACCTGCTCTCACGCTCGGCTAGCCGTCCCAGGCCCTCCTGGACTTGCCGGGCGACCTGCCTGCTGACACCCCTCTTGGGGTTCTCTTCTTTCCTCCTGTCAGCTCTTTTCCTCTCTTACCTTCCTGCTCACACTTTCCCACTGACGACTCTCCAGCTCATCTCTCCCAGTCCTGTGTCTCCAACTGCACCCAAATCCTTGCTCCCCTCTGTCCGTGGGGAAGCCAGAATGCACAGCACCTGAACGTTACCTTTCCCTCTCCCCAGGGCCTGCACACTGTGGCTTTCTTCTCCCCACCGCAATAACTTCCCAATCCCTATCCTGCTTGTCTAACCCATCCCCACAGGGTAGGAGATGCTTCTAAAAACCACACCGGAATGGCTTCACATCTCTCCTAAAAATCTTTCCAGCCAGGCATGGTGGCACCCGCCATGAGTTCAAGGCCAGCCTGAGACTACATAGTGAATTCCTGGTCAGCCAGGGCTACAGAGAGACTCCCTGGGCTTGGCCGTGGGATCTTCCCATCCTCCCTTATCTACAGAGCCTGGAATGCTGGTTCACTGGAGCTGCCTTGGTTGCATTGTCTTCTGCTTGGCGCATCATTTCTGAGTATGAATGAGTATATGTATGTATTTAGGTCAGGTCCCCTAGCCTCTCTGGCTCAATACTTGTGCCATTCAGTGGTGGCAAGTCCACTCTTTCTTGCAACAGCTGCATATAAAAACCCGTGGAGGCTGGCTGGAGAGATGGCTCAGTAAAGGCACTTGCACCCAAAGCCTGCTGACTCAGGTTCAGTTCCACAGTACCCATGTAAAGCCAGATGGACAACATGGTACATGCATCTGGAGTCTTTTGCAGCAGCAAGAGATCCTGACAAGCCCACAACATACAAATAACATTTTTTAGCCGGGCATGGTGGCGCACAACTTTAATTTCAGCACTAGGTCGACACAGGTAGGAGAACTGCCATGAGTTCGAGGCCACCCTGAGACCACATAGTGAATTCCAGGTCAGCCTGGGCTAGAGCAAGACCCTACCTCAACCCCCCCCAAGAAAAAATTTTAATATTTGCAAGCAGAAAGAGGAGACAGGCAGAGAGAATGGGTGAGCCAGGACCTTCAGCCACTGCGAATGGACTTTGTGCATCTGGAAGTACTGGGTACTAGGAAACTGAACTCAGGTCATTAGGCTTTGCAGGCAAGTGCCTTAACCACTGATCCATCTCGCCAGCCCCATTAATAAAAACATGTTTTTAAAAAAGCATGGCTTAGCCAGGCGTGGTGGTACACACCTTTAATCCCAGCACTCGGGAGGCAGAGGTAGGAGGATCGCCCTGAGTTCAAGGCCACCCTGAGACTCCATAGTGAATTCCAGGTCAGCCTGGGCTAGAGCGAGACCCTACCTCGAAAAACAAAAAAAAAGCATGGCTTGGTGCTGGGAAGATGGCTCAGCAGTTAAAGGTGCTTGCTTACAAGTCTGTCAACCCAGGTTCAGTTCCCCAACTATAAACAGCAAGATGCAAAAAAGTGGCCCAAGTTTCTGGTGTGTTTGTAGTGACAAAAGGCCTTGGTACAGTTATACACATGCATGTGCAGATAAATAAGTACACGTTGGCTTCCAGACCTGTCTTTGCTGTCTCTCACTGTTATTACAGCCTATCAATGGAGCAGATGGTCTCCACCATCATTATTCTTCAGGACAGCCCTGCAGGACATATTTATCCTCACTCACCAGATACAGATAATGACACTGAAGCTTAGGGAAATCAAGATTTCCAGGCTACTTGGCTGGATCTGGTAGAGCTGAGATTTGAATCCCCTCTCTGCAGCTGTGAAACAGTAAATGTGGGGCTAAAATGAGCTTGGTAGCTCCAATACTACCACATGGGATGGCATTGGCAGGTGGGAGCCAGGCTGGGCAGGACCAGGAAGTGAGGTGTCATGTCCTCATCCTTTAACTGAGACCAGTGCTGCAACTAGACTTATGTATCTACCTCATCCCTTTCTCTTAAGCCCCCTTCTTTACAAGTCTTCACATTGTTCCTAAGGCTGAGAGAGGGCTCAGAGCACCCTCTCGTGGCCCTGTGGTATATTAAAGTTTGAAGTCCAGACTGACCAGCTCTGTGTAGAAAACCAAGGCCCTTAACACCCCAGTTGGCTCCACGCTCCACATAACAAAGTTCAGGATGGGCACCCATCCTGGGCATGTTTGCTTATCTCAGACTCTCTCTTTGTCTATCTCCACGTGGTTCCAAAGCTCAGTCACCATCTTTACTAATCTGCCCATCCAGTCTTAATCATTTCTCCTTTAGTCTCTCTGTCCTAAAAGAGGGACATATGGGGCTGGGAGGGATCTCTCAGTGGTTAGAAGTAGCTTGCTGTTCAAGCCTAATGATCAGAGTTCAGATCCCTTGAATTCACATAAAACCAGATGCAAGTAGTGAGTGGTCTGAAATCCAAACAATGGGAGGCAGTCAGAAGCCTCTTGGAGTTGCACCAGCTCCAGTGGAGTTGTGGGCCACTGCAATCAGTGGCAAGCAAGGGAGAACCCTATCTCAAACAGGTGGAAGGCAAGGAATGACACCTCAAGTTGCCCTCTGACTCCACACACCAAAGAAAAAGACCCACCCCAATCTTAGCCTAGTCTTCCTTCTTCAGTCTGTCCCACAAGCAGACATGGGGCTGGAGAGCTCAGTTACTAAAGTGCATGCCTTGCAAGTGTGAAGCCCTGAGTTCAATCCCCAATACCTATGTGGTGGCACAAGCCTTTAATCCCAGCACTTGGGAGGCAGAGGTAGGAAGATTACCCTGAGTTCAAGGCCACCCTGAGACTACATAGTGAATTCCAGGTCAGCCTGGACTAGAGCGAGACCCTACCTTGAAAAAAAAAAAAAAAAAAAAATGCTGAGTTTGTGATGGCAGTGCTGGGGAGGTAGAAACAGCCAATGAGAGGCCCTACCCCCACCCCACCCCTCAGCCCCCCAAAAAGGTAAATGAAGCTGGTCATGATGTCACACACCTTTAACCCCAGCCTTGGGAGGCAGAGGTAGGAGGATCACCATGAGCTCAAGGCCACCCTGAGACTACATAGTAAATTCCAGGTCAGCCTGGGCTAGAGTGAGACCCTACCTCAAAAAAACAAAACAAAAACAAGATAAATGAGGAGATGGGGAGATGGCTCAATGAGTAAAGATACTTACAAGTCTGTTGGCTGGAGTTCCATCCTCAGCACTCGCATAAAGACAAAAAATGTCACATTTGTCTATAATCCCAACATGCCTACAGCAATAGAAGGCAGAACCAGGAAAATCCAGAAACTCACAGGCCAGCTAGACTGGTATTTCCAGCAAAACAAGAGAGACCCTACCTCAAAAAGAAGGTGGAATGGCAGGACCTCTAACCTCCACATGTTCACCATGTAACATCTGTGCCCATACACACATGCACATAAAGACATACACAAAAAAAGAGGGCTGGGGAGATGACTCAGCAGTTGAAGGCATTTGCTTGCAAAGCCAGCAGAACTGAGTTCAATCCTCTTCAGTGCCCAAGCAAAGTGGTACATGCAGCTGTAATCCTGGATGTTCCTACAGTAAGAGGAGATGAGCTAGGAGAACCCAGCTTTCAAGAGCCAGTGACAACACAAGAGACCGTCTCAATAAAAGGTAGAACATCCTGAAGTCATCCTCTGACCTCCACATGCACCATGGCACACCCACACTAAAAAAGTGTGTGAGGGCTGGGGAGATGGCTCTGTGGTTTTAGGTGCATCTTGCAAAGCCAGGCAGTCCAGATTTAAATCCCCAGTACTCACATAAAGCCTATGCAAAAGTGGCACATGCATCTGATGTTCACTTGCAACAAGCCTTTAATCAGGAGGCAGAGGCAGGAGGATCACTGTGCGTTTGAGGTCAGCCTGAGTTCCAGGTCAACTTGAGCTAGAGACCCTAACTCAAAAACAACCACCACAACAAAATAAAAGATGAATAATTTTTCTAAGGAAAAATATCCAAGGTGGTCTTCTGGCCTCTACTCACCTGCACACGCACTGTGTACACACACACTGGAAAAAGAAAAAAAGGAGGGATACAGGCAGATAAACTGAAGAATCCAAGAAGGCTGTTTTCCTAAAAGTCCACAGGATGCTGGGGAGTCCAGCCAGCATAATCTGCAGGACTATCGTCCCCAGCTCCTGGACATCATGCAGGACCTGCTGATCAGCCAGAAGCCCAATTTTTTTTATATATATTCTGTTAAAGTTCTATGTGTTATGTTAATTGGTGTAAGATGTTAAACAATCTTAGCATTTCTGGAATGAATGCCACCTGGTCCAAGGATACAATTCATTGTGATGTTGAATTTAGGATCAAATTACTATTGAAAAATCTCCTGACTTTGAGATAAATTCAAAAACTAGTCAAATGAAGTGACCTTCTTATACCACATTTCAGTGGTTTTAATCCTTTTTTTTTTTTTTTTTTTTTGGTTTTTCGAGGTAGGGTCTCGCTCTAGTCCAGGCTGACCTGGAATTCACTATGTAGTCTCAGGCTGGCCTTGAACTTATGGCAATCCTCCTACCTCTGCCTCCTGAGTGCTGGGATTAAAGGCGTGCACCATGCCCGGCACATTTATTTTTATTTTTATTTTTCTGGTTTTTCAGGAGCCCAATTTTGAGAGCTATGTTCCAGAGTCTGGTTCTTGGTCCCAGAGAGGAAATGGATGCCAACAAAAGGAACAGGAGCTTCAGAGCTGAGACCCCAGTAAGGCCTCAGTAAAGTTTGTCCTAAGTACTTACCTTTCTGCACCCTCACATATCCTCTACCTCCCTTCTCTCATGTTCAGAGCAGGCCAGGGCATCTTACAGCATCCAGAATACTTTTATTGCCAGAATCGAGGTACAGCCCTCTCAGAGCCCCAGGCAGTACCCGCCACTCAGGAACAAGCTAAGGACAGATGCTGGACATGTGCACGACAGGGAAAATCCAACTTTGTGGGGAGCAGCATAGTCTAGCTTGAAGGTAGTTTTAGGACCCCAGCCTAAAATGGACCCAGGACTCAGCCTATGGCCAGGTGCCCACCTAGAGCCCACTGCTAAGGCTCCAGGCCCAGATTCTCCCTCCTTACAGCATCCCTAGGGAAGACAGAAAACCCTTCTTTCAAGGGCCCACTCAAGTCTCTGGGTTCATTCCTGAAGACTACAAACCACTCAGCTGCCTAGTGGGAACAGGTGCATGGCAGGAGCCCCATCACCCCTTAGCCCTGTGCCAGTCCCAAGTAGGTTGGTAGAGATCCTATGGCAGAGTACAATATGGTGGTGAGGTCCACAGGAGGGTGGCTCAAGGCAGCTGTGAGCTGCCATAGTTGCCTCCTGGAGATACCTTTCTTCATAGATATCTAGTTAAAAGGTCACGGCACTGGGCCCTGCTACCCTTAAACCAGTCCCAGAGCCAAGAGAGCCAGCTCAATACTGGGACCCACAACACAACTAAGGTGCTCAGAATACTAGGACATGGCTCCCAAAATTAGGGGACCCTCTACTGCCTAATCTAAAATTAGACTGTGCCTAGAGTTAAGAGGTAGGAGTGGATCGAATGTTCCTGGACCTGGGAGCCATGGAGAACACAATACATAGCCCCTGCCCGCAAGGGTTAACAGGCAACGCAAGGAAGCCACACTCAGGCTGTCCACTGAAGGCCACAGGGAAGCCAGAAGCTCTAGCCACCCATGGCCAGTGGGCAGGGCTGAGGTCAGTGTGTGAGAAGGCCATCTGAGGTCATGCTGGAACCCCTGGGGGCAGGGACCATGCAGTTCAGTAATATCCTTCACAGCAAGACCAGTGGGTAAGTGTGGAAAGGCCATAAGGGTAGGAAGACTATATGGCTCCCAATTGGGGGCTGGGGCCAGGAGCCAGGAGCCAACCAATCCACCCCACAGACCAAGTCTGAGATCAAAGCAATTACACCATCAACACATTCTATCAAGTGTCTCGTGCCTACACGGATTTCTTCCTTCACTGTCACACAGGAATGAAGAGAACAGCACTTCTCTAGGCAGATGCTTCACATCCAAAGACTCTAAGACCTTGAATGATGGTCACAAACTTTGCTAAGCTTGTAGGCCAAGACAGGCCCAGAGGCCAAGAAGAGCTCCATGATCCAGCCATCCAGCAGCCCTGCCTGGCACAGGAATCAGGGTCCAAGAAGTACACGTTTCAGATAGGCAAGGGTAGTGGTGTTGGCTAGCATCTCAATGTGCTCACTACCTGGCAACTCCTGCAATGACACTTGGTGCTCCTGGCGGTTACGCCAGGCCTGGCACTGCAAGACACTCTCCAGGTTCACAGTGCCGTCACCGTCACCAAAGCAGATTTTTGGGTCCCGATCAGGGAAGCTCTCGTAGTAGAAAGAGTCTGGTGTGGGGACACCAGTGCCATAGAGACAGTGCAGCGGCACACCAGGTGGTATCATGACTTCAACCAGTCCTTCTGTGTCCTGCCTCATGAACCAGCCATCCTCAAACCCAATGTCCTGGAAGAACTGGTGATAGTCCCGCAATGTGTAGTTGGCTGTAGATGTGTGCACGAACACCTTCTCAGGTGACCAGGTATAGTTGTAGGGCAGTAGCCAGCTGGTGGAAACAGCAGACCGCTGTTGCTCCCGGATCTTCAGTGGCCCAATAACAGGGATTCGGTTGTTGTCTCCTGCAGGGACAGGACTCAGGTCAGTCTTGCTGAGGAAGGAGCTGACTGGGAAGCAGGTTTATCACAAGACACCCTGACAGACCCTAGCTAATGGCTCACTCAAATCCTGTGGGATTTAACTAGCACATACCCACCCACCCCCCACTGTGCAAAAAAAAGTGACTTATGTTTCCTCATCTATGAAGGTTACCCTCTTCCACATGTGTATCATTGTGCCTGTGAGCACTGGGCCTTGTCAGAGGTAATACAGCAGGTTGACAGCCCAAAGTCACAGTTCTCTGTTTTATCATACGGAACTACATACATACTTTTCTTTCTTTCTTCTTTATTATATTTTTCTTCAAGGTAGGGTCTCACTCTAGCCCATGCTGACCTAAAACTCATTCTGTATTTCCAGGCTGGCTTCGAACTCATGCCTCTGCCTCCAGAGTGCTGGGATTAAAGGTGTGTGCCAGCTCCTGCTTTTCCCAGGCCCAAACCAATCTTGTCTCATCCTACCCACCTACCTGCCTGTGCATTGACCTGGGTGACCACTGGAGACAGAGCAATGGGGAGACTATAGGTAGAGTCAGCCCTTCTCATTAGCCAGTGGGACTTCCAGGGGCTGAGACGAATGAGGAGCTCCTCACCTGTTTAGATACCATCTTCACCCATCATGCCACGCCGAATTGGAAAGCCAAGAGGCTTCTTTGACTCTAGAGTCTCGGCTTTGCCTAGTAGGTGCTACCTCTAGGATAAACCCTAGAGTCCCATGGACTTCCTCTTCCCCTTGCCTTGAGGCAAAGATCCATGAGGTCTTATATAGAGAGAAGCTCTGAACGTGGCCAGTGCCTGAACTCATGGCTCTCTGTTCAAACTTGGAAGCACCGTATCTCTCCCTCTAGGCCCAGGATGGACAGAACATGTGGCTGTGATGGATCCTCACTGTAGCTGAATATGTGACTCACAGACTCAGTCCAGTCAATGCAGGATCATTCAAGTCATTCAGGATTTATAGGGAGAGATACTGGATCTAACCTAATCAGGATAACAGTGCAAAAGGGAAGTTCATGAGATTCCTGGGATGACCCTGGTTCACTGTCCCTAAGTGAGTGAGTCACAGGACTACTCAGTCATGGAGAGAGAGAAAAGCTTTCTCCTACATCAGAAAGCCTTACCCTATGGCTACAAATGGTGGGTTCTAATAGTCACACAGAGGCAAGTGGATTGGGTTAAGGATAACCAACTGCCAGGCAAAGAGGCCCAGGCAGATCTGTACCTGTTTCCTCCCTGCACTGCCCAAAGAGGCTCTCTCTGACCACAGAGACAGAGGTGCGACTCATAAACAGGAAATGGTAGTCAGCCTTTCTCCTGTGAGATGAAGGTGGTGATGAGGGTGAGAGAGACTGAGAAGATACACCAAAGAACTTAGTCAAACCAAGTCTAGCCAGTCAGGCCTAAGCACATGTATGTGAGTATGCATGAGCAAGTATCTGTGTGACCAGTAGTTATGTTACTTTATGTACAAGGTGTAAAGTCACTAGAGAGGTGAAATTAAGAACAGTGTTAAAGCTGGGTGTGGTGGTGCACACCTTTAGTCCCAGCACTTGGGAGGTAGGAGGATCACCATGAGTTCGAGGCCACCCAGAGACTACATAGTGAATTCTAGGTCAGCCTGGGCTAGAGCGAGACCCTACCTCAAAAAACCAAAAAAAAAAAAAAAAAAGAATAGTGTTAGAGGCCCAGCGTGGTGGTACACACCTTTAATCTCAGCACAAGGGCTAGAGAGATTGCTCTGTGGCTAAGGCACTTGCCTGCAAAGCCTAAGGACCAAAGTTGAATTCCTCAGTACCTACATAAAGCCAGATACACAGGTGGCACATGCATCTGGAGTTCATTTGCAGTGGCTAGAGGCCCTTGTTCACCCATTCTCATTCTCTCTCTCTGCCTCCTTTTTCTCTCATAAATAAGTAAATGAGGGCTGGAGAAATGACTTAGTGGTTAAGGCATTTGCCTGCAAAGCAGAGGACCTGAGTTCAATTCCCCAGGACCTACATAAAGCCAGATGCACAAGGTGGCGAATGTGTCTGGAGTTTGCAGTGGCTGAAAGCCCTGGCTTTCCCATCCTCTCTCTCTCTCTCTATCTGCCTCTTTCTCTCTCTCTCTCATACTCACTCTCAAATGAATTATTCTTTTATATAAATGAATGAATAAATTAATAAAATAATACAAAAACAAAACAAAAAAAGCAAAGAATAGTTAGATTCACTCTGGAGAGGAAAAAGACCATTCTGGCAGGCTGGGGAGACGGTTCAGCAGTTAAAGGCGCTTGCTTGCAAAGCCTTATGGCCTGGGTTCAATTTTCTAGCCACTCATGTAAAGCCAGATAGGCTTTCATTTGCAATGGCAAGAAGATCCCAGCACACCCTATCATGCACACACACATTCCCCCCACACACATATACACACAGGCAAAAAAAATAAAAGACCATTATGGAGAAAGAAGGATGTTAGTTCAGGGAAAAGACATGAAGGGCTCAGCACACCAAAGAAGGAGAGAGGAGGAATTTTTGGGAACAGCTACCTATGCTGGGCCAGGTAGATCTTACCTGAAGCCAGGACACGCAGGGTTTTGGCCACGCCCCCCCAGGGCGCACCCAGTGACACGAAGGCATGGATATACTTGTCCTTCCAAGCCTGTGGTTGCCGCTGCAGAAAGTAGAGCGTGTACATGTTGCCCATGCTGTGGGCAACCAGCACTACAGGGCCCCCATACAGCTGGTACATCTCCTCGATCATCTCTCGAAGGGCCAGGAAGTAGGGACCGTTTTCATCTGCAGGCCAGAGCCAGGCAGAGGTCAGGCAGGAAGACTCCTGGGGCCTAAACCACTGACCAATCTTCAAGCTATACCCAGGACCAGGTGGAACAGTGTTAAAACCAAAGTAGGGGCTGGGTGTGGTGGCATACATCTTTAATCCCAGCACTCAGGAGGCAGAGGTAGGAGGATCACTGTGAGTTTGAGGCCAGCCTGAGACTACACAGTGAATTCCAGGTCAGCCTGGGCTAGAGCGAGACCCTACCTCATTAAAAAAAAAAAAAAACTTAAGACTGGCTCCTCCCAAGATGTCATGAAGCCAAAGGGACTCCTTCCTTGCTCCCCTCTACCAGGGCTCAGAAGCCCAGAGGTCCTAGCATGAGGGGACAAGACTGACTAGGGCTGGTGGTTACAACTACTGGGCCAGATGCCAGACGTAGGGAGGAGCCCAAGGCCAATTAACTAATAGATAAGTCTGCTTTGTCCCTGCCTCTCAAGCCCTCAGGGAAGTAATGAAGGTGGCTTCTTACTTGGGGCTCGGCGCCAATCATAGGGGGCGCCTCGTACATCTTCACCCCGAGTGTAGCCCCAGCCCACAAGGCTCTCCACCATAGTGTAGAAATAGGAACCTATAAACAGAAATGCATAGATTTATAGAAGGTATAACCAGTTCCAGCCACCCACACCACACCCCCACAAAGACTGTGACATCTGTCTCCTGGAGGAGATCCATGAGGAGGGCTACAGGGATTTGTGCCCACACTGATCAGAGATAGCTCACAAACTATGCCTTCAAACCAATGGTGTGCCTCCTCTATTCCAGAAGTCTAGCAGTGTGCAGCCACATCCCCAGTTAGCCTTGAGCAAGAGCTACATACCCACATTGCTTTTGCTAGGGTCCAGGAACTCCAATGAGAAGGTCTCCCCAAATCCAGGGACACGCACATCCACACCATCAGGAAACTGGGTGGCCCGAGATGTTCTGTTGTAAATCAGCCTGTCAGGAGAAGATAATGAGCTAGTGACCCAAAGGTAACACCCCCATACTACTCTCTGACCTTAGTCATACTCCCTTCCTATCCCCAGGTTTGGTCAGAAATAGAAGGACCCAGAAAAGTAACAAAGCAGTATTATAAAACACAGATCAAAGGTCAATGTAGTAATATACACTTGTAATCCCAGCACTTGAGAGGTAGGAGGATCAGGAGTTCAAAGTCATCCTCAGCCACAAAATAAATTCAAGGCCAGCCTGGGCTGCACGAGACCCTGTGTGGTGATTTGAATCAGAAGTCCTCCATAAACACAGGTGTTCTGAAAGCTTGGTCACCAGCTGGTGGCAATTTGGGAAGTGGATCTCTGCCAGAGAAGGTGAGCTAGGGGTGGGCTTAGAGGCCAACTTCCTCTTGCCAGAGCTCAGCTCACTTTCTTTCCTTTTTTAAAATTAATTATTTATTTAATTTTGGGCTGGAGAGATGGCTCAGCGGTTAAGTCACTTGCCTCCAGTGCCTAAGGCCCCGGGTTCAATTCCCCAGGACCCACATATGCCAGACTCACAAGGTGGTGGCCCTGGTTCGTTCTCTCTCTCTCTCTCTCTCTCTCTCTCTCTCTCTCTCTCTCTCTCTCTCTCTCTCTCTCTCTCTCTGCTTGAAAAATGAATAAATAAAATATTTTTTTTAAAAATTATTTATTTAATTTTAAAGGAACAGAGACAGAGTAAGGGCATGACAGGGCCTTCGGCTGCTACAAATGAATTCCAAACACATGCAACACTTTGTATGTCTGGCTTTATGTGGGTAACTGGGGAATTTAATCCAGGCCTGGCAGGCTTTGCAAGCAAGAACCTTTGAATGTTGAGCCATTTCTCCAGCCCTTAGTTCACTTTCTTGCTACTTTCTGCCAGCTGCTATGTAAGAAGTGATGGTTAGCCTCTGCTCTGCCATTCCTTCCCTGCCATACTAAAACTTCCCCTTGAGACCAGAAGCCAAAATAAAGCCTTTCCTCCCACCAGCTGCTTTTGGTCAGGTGTTTTGTCTTAGCAACATGAATGTAACTACAACACCTTGTCTCAAAAAACCCAAAACAGAAGCAGGGCATGGTGACGCATGCCTTTAATCTCAGCACTAGGGAAGCAGAGTAGGAGGACTGCAGTGAGTTTGAGGCTACCTAGAGACTATATAGTGAATTCCAGGTCAGCCTGGGCTAGAGCAAGACTCTACCTTGAAAACCGCTCCCCCAAAAAAACCAAAACAGGTTGGAGAGATGGCTCAGTGGTCTCACATAACGCCAGATGCACAAAGTGGCACAGCCATCTGGAGTTTGTTTGCAGTGACTAAAGGCCCATACTTATTCTCTCTCTTACTCTCTCTCTCTCTGTCTCTCTCTCTCTGTCTCTGCTTGCTAATAAATAAATATAAAATAAAGAAAGAAAGAAAGAAAGAAAGAAAGAAAGAAAGAAAGAAAGAAATAACCCAGGGCTGGAGAGATGGCTAGGCAGTTAAGGCACTTGCCTTGAAAGCCTAACAACCTGAGTTTGATTTTTTAGTACCCACATAAAGCCAGATGCACAAAGTGTAGTGGCTGAAGGCCCTGGTGCATCCACTCTGTCTCTCTCTGCTTGCACATAAATAAATGAAAAAAAAAAGACATGGTGGCACACACATTTAATCCTAGAACTTGGGAGGCAGAGTTAGGAGGATCACCATGAGTTCAAGGCCACCCTGAGACTACATAGTGAATTCCAGGTCAGCTGAACTAGAGCAAGACCCTACCTCAAAAAAAAAAAATTTTTTTTTAAAATAAAATGTTTACAAATTAGAGAGGAGGAGATATGAGGCTGTGGTGGCATAATATAGCACAATATTTTACAGTAAATACATTAAAATTTTTTATTTATCTTATGTGGTACAGGGGAACTAAACCCAGGTCATTAGGTTCTGGAGGCAAGTGACTTAACTGCTGAATCATTTCTCCAGCCCCCCCAGAATTATTTTTGAGGTAGGATCTTTGCTATGTAGCCAAAACTAGCTGCTAACCCAAAATCTACCTACCCCAGGCTGAATTTTTACTTTTTATAAGTAGGAGGGCATTCCAGAATAACAATAAGTGCATGAGAACAAATTAAAAAAATATGGATGAGTAAATAAACCAGTAACATAGCTCCTTACTGTTCTCATCAAGTATTATACACTAGTTTACACCAGAATTTCCACAAATGTTTGTTTCACTACCAGGTTAGACAGCTACAATACTAGGTGACGGGAACTTTTCAGGTCCATTATGATCTTTTTTTCACTATCTCAGTGCTGGTTTGTTTGGTTGGTTGGTTGGTTGGTTTTTTGAGGTAGAGTTTCCCTCTTGTCCAGGCTGACCTGGAATTCACTATGTAGTCTCAGGGTGGCCTGGAACTCACGGCGATCCTCCTACCTCTGCCTAGTGCTGGGATTAAAGGCGTGTGCCACCACGCCAGCAACTCAGGCCTAAGTAGAAGGAACAAAAGTTCAAGGTCAGGGCTGAAGAGATGGCTTAGCGGCTGAGTCGTTTGCCTGCAATGCAGAAGGACCAGAGTTCGATTCCCCAGTGCCCATATACAGCCAGATGCACAAGAGGGCGCATGTGTCTGGAGTTCATTTGCAGTGGCTTGGAGGCCCTGGTGCGCCCATATTCTCTGCCCCTCTCTCTCTCTCTCTCTCTCTCTCTCTCTCTCTCTCTCTCTCT
>PVHP010039556.1:0-16289 GCA_004024765.1 Zapus hudsonius | reverse complement strand
TGCTGTTTTAGTTACTATGGCTTTGTAGTATGTTTTGAAGTCAGGGATGGTGATACCGCCTGAGTAGGTTTTTTTTTTTTTTTACTTAGAATAGTTTTAGATATCCAATGTCTTTGGCCCTTCCAAATAAATTTAGAGATTATTTTTTCTATGTCTGTGAAGAAAGAGGTTAGGATTTTTATTGGCATGGCATTGAATCTATAAATCGCTTTTGGCAGGATTGCCATTTTTACTATATTGATTCTCCCTAACCATGAGCATGCAATATCTTTCCATCTTCTCACGTTCTCCTTTATTTCCTTCTTGAGTATTTCAATATTTTCCTTATATAACTCCTTTACAACCTTGGTTAGTTATATTCCAAGGTATTTGATTTTCTTTGAGGCTATAGAAAATGGGACAGTCTCTCTGATGTCTTTTTCTGTCTGCTTATCTTCTGCATATAGAAAGGCTACTGATTTTGTGTGTTAATTTTGTATCCTGCCATGTTGCTGAAGGCATTAATCACCTTCAAGAGGTTACTGATACTATTCTTTGAGTCCGATATATAAAGGATCATGTCATCTGCAAAGAGGTATAGTTTAATTTCTTCCTTTCTGATTTGTATCCCTTTTATGCCCTTCTCCTGTCTTATCGCTTGGGCTAGAACTTCAAGTAGTGTGTTAAAGAGCAGTGGTGAGAGTGGGCACCCCTGTCTTATTCCTGAATTGAGTGGGAACTCCTTGAGTCGTTCCCCATTGAGAATGATTTGTGCTTTAGGAGTTTTGTAAATTGTCTTTATCAAATTGAGGTACAGGCCATCTATGCCTATTCTTTCCAGAGCTTTGAACATGAAGAGGTGTTGAATTTTGTCAAAGGCCTTCTCCACATCTATTGAGATAACCATGTGGTTTTTGTGGTTGAGCCAATTAATGTAATGTATTACATTTATCGACCAGTGTATGTTGAACCATCCCTGCATCTCTGGGATAAAGCCAACTTGGTCAGTGTGGATAATATTTTTTATGTAGTTTTGTATCCGGTTTGCTAGGGCTTTGTTTAGGATTTTTGCATCTAAGTTCATCAGAGATATGGGTCTATAGTTCTCTTTTCTTGTTTCATCCTTGCCTGGTTTGGGGATTAGGGTAATGGTAGCTTCATAGAAGGTGTTTGGAAGCCTTCCCTCTTTTTCTATGCTTCTAAGAAGCTTCAGAAAGAGTGGTTTCAGCTCTGTGATGAAGGCTTGGTAGAATTCAGCTGAGAAACCATCTGGTCCTGGGCTTTTCCTTTTGCGAAGGTTTTTGATTACATCTTCAATCTCTGTGGATGTGATAGGTTTATTTAATGCTTTTATCTGCTCTGGGTTTAGCTTTGACAGTTGGTAGGTGTCTAAAAACTTATCCATTTCTTCCAGGTTCTCTAATTTTGTGTAGTAGAGGTTTTGGAAGTATGACCTGTTGATTCTTCCAATGTCTTCGGGATCTGTTGTGATCTCACCATTGATCTTTCTGATTTTGTTGATTTGGGCTTTCTCATTTCTTCATTTGATTAGCTAGGCCAGGGGTTTGTCAATCTTAACTTTTTCAAAGAACCAACTCTTTGATTTATCTATTTTTTAATTGTTTTATTTATTTCCAATTCATTAATCACAGCTCTGATTTTTTATTTCCTTTCGTCTTGAGCTCCCCGGGTTAGCTTTTTCTGTCTGTTCCAATGATCTTAGGTGGGTGGTTAGGCTATTGATTTGAGACATCTCTGTCTTTGATATGAAGGCATTTATCACAATGAACTTTCCCCTCAGGACTGCCTTCATTGTGTCCCTATGTAAGGCACTTTTGATCCTTCTATTTCCCCATTCCCCAACCCTATCTTATATACATAACATGCACACACACACATACACTACACATACTACACATGTACATAAACACACCAAAAATTTCAATTAAAATATTGCTTATATCACATTCTGTGCAGTTTGGGCATCCTTTGAGTATTGTGCTGAGGGAAGTGCTTTGTGTCCCTCAAATGTGTGTACATGTGTGGTATGTATGGTGTGTGTACATGTGTAGTATGTGTGGTGTGTGTATGTACATGCATGGCATGTGTGGTGTGTATGCACATGTATGGTATGTGTGGTATATGTACTGTGTGTATGTGCACATGTATGATATTTGTGGTGTGTATGCACCAGTGTGGTATGTGTGCTGTGTGTACAGGTGCATGCATTTCTGCATGTGCTGTGGAGGCCAGAGAACATTGTTGCCCTTCTCTATCAATCTTCTACCACAGTGCTTTGATAAAGTGTCTCTTGAGCCTGACTAGCTGACCTACAAGCCCCAGTGAGCCTCCTGTCTCCTCATCCTGCTGCATTGAGGTTACAGGTATGCATGGCCACACCTGGCTTTTTTCATTAGTGGTAAAATCAAACACTTAAAGGCAGTCTGGGCAAGAAAGAGTGAAAGAGTGCACCAGAACTCACAGAGAAGCAGTGCATGCAGGAAGGAGAAAGACAGCGTGCTGGAATTCACACCCAGCAGGGCAAGTGGTGGTAAAGGCAGAGGACACCAAGCAGAGCCTGAGGGAGCATGATCCTGCCCTCACACTCTGCAGAGCCTGCCACCAGAGGGGAAGGGTGTGTTTGGTCTCACATCGAGCAGCAGCAGAAAAGTGATGCTAAGTAGACTGGAGGAAGAAAGCTGAGTGGGTGGATATGTCCAGACTCACACTAAGTCTTTGTTTTCTATTATTACATACTTGTGTGTCTATTAGAGCAGAAAACATTGTACATATAATAAAAACACTACATTTCTTAATGTGCCATCATCTATGATATGATTATTTGTGTTGTGTAGCATGACAGCATGTACATTGTAAAGTACACGTATCATGTTGTGTGTTCAGAATGAATGAAGGTTGCATAAGACACACAGGCAGGCACTGGAAGGGCTGACTCGGCTCCGTACATATTTGATTTTGAATTAATTTTTGTGATTGCACATCCAGAAACCTTACTGTTGTTACAGGACCCTCACATTTAGTTGTATAACCCCATGTGGGGTCATGTTCCAGAGTTTAAGAAGCTGTGGGTTAAATTCGGTCTCAGTGCAGTGGTAATAGTGGTTCGGGATCCTTCTCTGAACCACCATGCCAGCTCTGAAATTCTTGCTCATGCCAACAGATAGCAGAAGCCACTGTCTATGCAATGAACGGAGTTGAAAAATACTGGAGGAGAGAAGTGATTCTTATGCTTAAATGCAGTGCTTAAACCTTCATTGTCTCTAGTGCATCTATCAGGACTAATCAGAAATATTGGAATGTAGATAATAAATGGTTCTGTAACAGGTGAGCTGGGGATTAGAACAGGAAGTTACAGAGATCTCCAGCCACTAGTGTGGAGAGAACATGTGGGAAAGGATTTAGCAAAATCTGTGCTATTCAGTCAAACAAGCAAAAGAAGGAAAGATAACAGAGGGCTCCCACCATGAGGAGAAAGGTTCATGTGGGAAAGAATCCTGAGACCCACTCACCACAGCCTAATGGAGGGTCGTCCTTTCCCCAGCCCAGGAGATTCAGAGGTACTTCTTCTAGGCCATGAGGAGAAGAGAGGAAGAGGGCTAGACTTTGCTTCAGTGACTATTGTAGTCAGCTTTCTAGTTGCTGAGCAGAAAGAACCCAAACAAAAGTGGCTTGTGGAGAAGTGGGTTTATTTGGCTTAAGGACTCGAGGGGAGACTCCATCCTGGCAGGGAAAACGATGGCATGAGCAGAGGGGTGGACATCACTTCCGCCACAGCACTACAAACAATGGCAGGAAGGTGTGCCAAATACTGGCAAGGGGAAGCTGGCTTGTAACCCCATAAGCCTGCCCCCAACAACACAGCTCTAGCAAGGTTGTAATCTAAACTGCCATCAGCTGAGGATCTATCAACCAGAACACATTCATTTGTTTGTGGGGGACACCTGGATCAAACCATGACAGTGACTTTTACAACCTCAGCCAGGTAAGTCAGAGAGACATCTGATTGGTCCATACCTGACCAATCAGTTTCATAATCTAGGTTTGAACTCTAGCTAGAGACACCTCCCACTCAAAGGGAGGGGGTCAGGTACATGGAATCTGTGGTACTTGCCTGAAGGAGTTAACTGTAACAGTTCTGTTTAGGGAGACATAACAATTGCCTTCTTGTTACTGGGACAAACCACCCAACCAGAAACAGTTTATGGGATGAAAGGGTCTTATTTCAGGCATACAGTTTCAAGAAGTTTCAAAGAAAAATATGGCAGGTCAGACAACCAGCTCAAGTACCTTGGCCTGTAATAATCAGGGGCTGTGCATACCCTCCCAGTCAAAACTGAGATCGCCTCATCTACCCCATTTATGAATCAGCACCAACTGTTTCAGTGACTGATCTTCAAGCAACACTGAGGTAATCAGAAATAAGCTAAGACAAAGGGACATCAAGCACGGATCCAAACACTCACTTAACACAAGAATGCCAGAAAGACTTGACCATTGCAGTAACTCCAGGTGGGCAAATCTTATTAGAAAATGAGTAACACACACATACACATAACACACACACACACACACACACACACACACACACACACACACACACACACACACACAAATACCAAGGCAATGTCTTCTGCAAGAAAGCCCCTTATCGATGTATCATATGAGAGCTACTTAGTTGACATTACATGAAAACACCATTTAATAAATGTTATTATAAATAGAAAAATGTAGAATGGGCATAAACAACCCATTTGTGTGTGGCCTTATCTCAAGAGATTCTGATGTTCCGATGGGCCAGGATTTTGGGTGGCAGGCTAGCTCCATGGAAGGCTTGTCTAGTACACAGCCAGTTGCTGGGTTTTGACCCTAGGGAGCACAGTCATGGCCAGGGAAGATGAGACACATACAAATTCTGTAGGTTTGGCTGGGGCATGGGGACCAGATTTGGCCAGGGCCATATGACCCCTGTACACATCACATACCACAACCCCTCAACTTTCTCTTCATTCAGTACTGTAAGTACTTTGCAATCACGGTGGTACAGCCATAGATGCTGGCAACCTTAGGTACCTTGAATGCCTGTCCCTCACCTGAAATTTGGAGACGACGATCCATACTGTGCCTGCAGAGAGTGGGTACCCAATGAGTAGTAATGGAGCTCTGAGGAATTTTCCATTCTTAGGTTCAGATTTTCTTACAATTCTCCTTCCTTGCTCTGAGGAAGATTCTGATTGTTGCTGCCTTGTTTCCTTTAGAAGCCTCACTTTATGACACACTTTTTCCTTTTCATGTGGAAGAAACCAGAGAGAGCAATTGTGAGACTTGCCTTGGGATATGTTTTGGATAATAAGACTATGAAAGCTGAACTTGATTTTTTAAAAACTGCCATCTTGGCAAGAACGGGGCTGCCTGAATTCAACATGCCTTTAGTTTCCTTCATTGGGAAAGTATTTTGAAAGAGCATTCTCAAATTGAAAATTAGAAAGGTTTAAAAGCCTATTTTTACAAAACAATTATTCTTCCAAATGAAGATGGATACTTACATGTTCATGAAAAATTTTGATGAACATTTCTTGTATCTGGACTTGAAATACCAGCCTGCCCTCACCTTCTATTGGCACTTCCTCCATGCTTCCTATTTGTTTGTTTTCTATATGAGTTCCAACTCTGGCCCAGGCTCACCTGAAACTCAATCTACAGTCCCAGGCTGCTTCGAACTCACAGCAATTCTCTTAGGTCTGCCTCCCTATTGCTGGCTACCATGCCAGGTGGCTTCATTTCTCCTTTTACCTCAGTGGCCTTTTCTGTATGGGGCAACATGAGATCAGTTCACATTATGAGATCCAGGTGCTCAGAATCTCTGTACTATTCATTGTCGTGTTCAGGACCCAACATGAGACCAAGGCTGTGATCTAGGGGCAGCTTATAACTAAATTCCAGACATCTGAAACCACTTATAAGACTTTAAATATTCTGAAAATTGACAGTAATGAGGGAAAATTTGAAAGTCAAGTTCATTGCCACTCATGAAGAATGTCTGGTGTATGCTGATACCTGACATGGTTCACTCCCCAGTAGCCAACTTGGGACACTCCCCAGTACTCGACCTGGGGCACTCCCCAGCAGATACCTGACATGGGGCACTCCCCAGCTGGCCCTTAGCACTCCTTTGCCTCCTGTCAGTCCCTAAACCTAGTCTTCCAAGAATCCCTCTGGTTCTGTGAGACCATCTGACTCTCTTCTTCAAGTTTCTCTTTGCTTAATTTAGTAAAAGTTGAATTTATCTGCCATTTCTGTTTAAGTATTACATTGGTGAAAAGGAAATCCTTTGGAGAGGGGAATCTTGCTTCTCTCTGATCTTCTATCAAGAGTTTTGCATCCTGTTGGAGCCCACCTATCCAATAATTGGATGGAGAAGGTAAGTCCAATCACTTTGAGGGTGTGAGTCGGGGAAGAAGGAGGGCATTGGGTAGAGAGAACTCTAGCATACAGAGGCTTGTATCATTCATCTACTTTCTGAAATTCACCTCTAGAAAGACAAGGGTTTCAAGCCATTAATGTGGACTTTACATTGACTTTATTTCTTATTTCTCTTTTTTTCTGAAAAAACTCTAGGTAAAGGTTATGTAAGTTAATGCATAAAAGTAAGTGCAGGGGCTGGAGATATGGTTCAGCGGTTAAGGCACTTGCCTCCAAAGCCTAATGACCAGGGTTTGATTTCCCCAGTACCCAGTAAAGCCAGATGCACAAAATGACACATGCATCTGGAGTTCATTTGCAGAGGCTTGAGGCCCTGGGAAGCCCATTCTCTCTGTTTATCTCTCATCTCTCTATTTCTCTCTGCTTGAAAATAAATAAGTAAAAACATTAATTTTTAAAAAATAAATGCAAAGTGCCAAGTTACAGAGGTTTGCAAAGTGACTGTAGTCATTTGACATGAGCTGATCAACAGATGGAGTTTATTATGAACTTGCTTTGTGTTGAATGAATCAATACCCTGCAGAAGAAAGAGTAGGAGGAAGAGGTCTCACAAAGGAGGAAACTTTGGTCAGCATTTGCTTTTTAAATGGTATTTGGCTGCCTCTTACTCCAAACCCTGTCACCTTTAAATTCTAAGAATAAAATGCAGTAATGTGCAAGAGAAATGAGGGTGGGATGAGTCCCAAATGCATTTTTGAAGTCTTTATAGCTAAGTCCTGGGAGCAGAAGGAAAACCATCATCATGACCATCATATCAAAGTGAAGGTTTTTTTTCAGTTGACATGAATCAATTCAATTGGAAATTCTGGAGACCTTATTCTGGGCCAGACATTGGGTAGGAGCACAGGGAACAGAGAAGAAAGATGATCATTATAAATTCTCAGTTACCTTACAATGGGCTATAACTTACAAGTGCGCGTGAAATAACTTTATCTACATAAATCTCTTCACACCAGGAGTGAAGCTGGGCTTAAGCGGGTCACATAGAAGCTGGGATAGTGGTCTCACTCCAGACATGGCACACCTTCAACTCTCACTAAGACTTCTACTACAATAGCTGAGCAATTTGTGAGGATAAGAGACACAGAAACCAGAGGGACACAAGGGCCAAGTAGCCCCGAGCCAGCTCTGAAGCAGGGAAGAAGGAAGTGCAGAATCAGATGTTTGAACAAGTAGACTGTATAGACTGATGTTATGTTGGTGAGTTTTTAAAATTGTTATCTAGGGTAAAATGTGAGGAATAAAGACAAAGTAGTATTTTATCATAAGTGGTTCTAAAGTTGTCAAGGCTTCTTTGTAAAAAACGTTATCACACATTTTAAGCTATCTTCTTCCTAGTTTTTCTTTTAATTATTTTTATTTATGTGCAACAGAGACAGTGTATTTGGGCATGCCAGGTCCTCTTGCCACTGCCAATGAATTCTAGACACATGTGCCACTTTGCCCATCTGGCTTGACATGGGTGCTGGGGAATCAAACCCAGGCCATAAGTTTTCCAAGAAAGCACTGAGACATCTTCCCAGCCCCTCTTCTTGCTAATTTAAAGTCTCCTTTATGATAGCATAAACTTGATTGTCAAACTTAAACAGATGACAACTCTGGGAGTCTCCCAGAATATCTGATCTGGAAAACCTGGGAGCCACAAACCACTGGTGGGAAGCTGGAGTCTAGAACCCATGGTCTGAAGTGTGCTGACTCTTCAGATCAATGGGGAATTTGGGGCAGGGTGCCCAGCACCCATGATCTGAGGTGTGCTTGCTCTTTAAAACTGAGGCATGCTGGGAGTTGACCCTGAATGATCCCATTGCAGAGGACTGATGTATAAAAAGGATTCTGACACTAGCTCAGTTCCAGGCCGTACTGCAGAAACATGGATAATGGTTGTCATCTGGAATCCTGTGGTGACAGAAGTGAGGTGGGGAGGTGGTCTGCAGCCAGGGCGCCTGTGGCTATGACTTGAGCTCCGGAGCCCCTGTCCTTGCATCTGTGCTGAGATTCAAGGGAAAGAATAACACTTCTGCTACCTTCAGAAGATCCTGAGACAAGGTCAAAATAAGGGAGGGTGCGATAGTTGCAGGTCGTTATCTTTGTAGATTTGCCTTTACCAAACAGCACAGGAGCAAAAGCAATCCATGTTTATGTGAGGGGGAGGTGTAGACAAGACGGCTTTCCTGGAAATGACTGGCTCTGTCCTCCTCATATCTTATTTGCCTTTTTGTTTTGCCTAAAGCACATCAAAGAAATAGTATATATTGAAGAAAAGGAAATAGGAGGGTTTCCATGGCCTCCAAAAGTTGTGAACAGTTGTGAGCTAGGATTTCTTTATAGGAAAAACATGATGAAAGTTTCTCTTAAGTGTGAGAATATTCCAGTAGGTTTCATACTTGTCAGAAAACTACATAGATATTGTGTTCTCTCTAGGGTAATTTTGGAGGCAGGTGGTGACTTGACAACAGCAATATTTCTAGAAGGGTTCCCAGCTCACCAGCAAGGCTCCCTCCTGAGTTGGTGCAGGAGAGGTATTATGAAGTATTGATATAGTTGGTAAGGAACTAATTCTACACACATTGCTTGGTTTTTGCCATTGAGTTCCAGAACTCTTTGAAGACTCCCTGTCCTGCTTGCCTGTGTGTTCCTTTCACAGAGATGAGAACCCATGCGAACATCTCTGTGCTCCTCAATGAGGAGACATATAAGCACACTTTGCACACATTCATTACATATATCTGTTGGCTGAGTGATAGCCATCCCTAAGATCTACCTATGACCTAATCCACAAAGTATTTGAATGTGACCTTATTTGGGAAAAATGTTTTTATAAGTGACCTCCTTTGATGAGCAGGTCTTCTTGGATTTCTCTAACTCCAATGCCAAGGATCCTTGTGTGAGATGTGCAGAAAACAGACAGAGAAAAGGAAAGAGTGTGAGTACAGAGGCAGACTGGAATGATGCAGCCACAAGCTGAAGCTGCCTGAAAGCGGGAAGAGGCACGGAAAGAACCTGCACGACCCTTTCCACATTCGGGCTTTAGCTTTAAATGGAGAGTGAATACATTTGTGCTGCTCTAAGCCACATCATTTGTGTTAATAGGCTGTAATGGGAAACTGATGCACATGTGTACAACTATAATTCAGACAAATACATGATTTATGCAGATATATGACAAGAAGTGTGTAATATCTCATGGAACAAAAGACTCTTCATGGAGGACAGGCATTAAACATAGAGATAGCAGTGAGGGTTACTTGAGGAAGAACAGGGCACTTGTGATAACATATGAAAGGCCTTTCCTCTTTCAATATTCAGACAGAATGGGCATGCCAGGGCCTCCAGCTCCTGCAAATGAACTCCAGAGGCACGTGCCACTTTGTGCATCTAGCTTTAAGTGGGTACTGGGAAATCAATCCCAGTTTGTTAGGCATTGAAGGTAAGCACCTTAACTGCTGAGCCATTTCTCCAGCCCACCTTTACTTTTTGATCAGGCATGTTTCCCCTGGAGAATCACTGAAACAGACGAGCAGGACAATAAGGGGATCTGTTGCCTACTGAGCACTTTCTGTGCAGCAGATGGTGGGTTAAGTACTTTCCATAAACCATCTTATTTTAACTCTCTAAGGTAGGCACGTGATTTTACAGATGCGAATTGAGACTTGGAGAATAAATCACTCCAAGTTGCACATCAAGCAGGTGTTGGAGCTGGCTGGACCCACTTCTGGGCTCTCTGGTTCTGAAGCACAGCTCAGCCCTGTAAGATGCAGGAAGCCAAGAGCAGAATGGAACTTGGTTTTCTAGGTAAAGGAAACTGGCAGAGGGTTTGGCACATGTGATGTGTACAATAACTACATCTTATAAGAATGATACCACCAAAGGTCACCTTTTATTTTGTAAAAGGAGAACTTGTAACCCAGGAATGAATATATTTCACTAATGATATCTTAGTCTAAGTTTCTCTAAAAGCAGATAGTAAAACAAGGGCTCTGGTGGAGGTGGTCTCAGGAAATAGTGGTGGGAGTGTAAGAAGTGAGATGGGGAAGGAAGGGTAGCCAGGGTCAGAGTTCACAGTCAAACAAGATACTAGTGTGCTACCTGAAGGCTAGTTCCATTGATCAGCCCTGGGAGCCAGTGTGGGGCTCATCCTGGAATAGAACATATTCCACCTGCGTGAGTGGGTTGGAATTCACATACAAACATAATGAGCTTTATTCTAAGTTCTGTTTATGAAAACCATAAGTCCTCTGCACTTTTGACCTACACAGTAGCAGTGAAGGCCTTTTGGGAGAAAGTGAAAGCCTTTTGGGCACATTTCCCCAGAGGGTAGAGTTTGGGCTGCAGGCACCTTTATGAGGGGCTCAGGGACAATGATTTCTATAGGTGGTTGGAGGGGTTCAAATTTCTATGTTCCTGGTTCAGTGGCAGCATATGGAAAACGAGGCTTGGAAGTGATTTTTAGAAATCCCACTCTTCTAAACTAGGCATACTGTTACTTGGAATGACCGAATGTCCCATGTCAAATCCAAATTCCATGTCAAATCCAAATTCAGTCAAAAGTCACGCAACCAGGACTGACTAAATCAACACCCCTCCTGCTCCTGGATCCTTCCATATTGTGCAATTCAGTTAATTTTGGTTTGAACCTGCCTCTATTTGGGGTGGAATATTACATAGTAGTAGACAGAAATGATGGGGGTAGAGGTGAATAACGTAGAAAACTAGATAAGAAGAGGAACCCTGTATGTGGAAGTCACTGAAAACAGTTCCAAATTTTATGACACAAGACCGGCCTTGTAACACAACAGTGGCATGCATGTCTGATTCCAAATTCTGTGATACAAATTTGGCACTGGAAAATAATTTTACATATATTTAGTATGTGTTGTGTGTGGTATGTATTGGTGTATTTCATATCTGTGTGCTAATGTGGTGTGGCAGCCAGAGTACATCAGGTGCCCACTCCATCATTCACCATCTATTTTGTCCTTGCAACAGAGTCCCTTGCGGATTCTGGAGGTTGTATTTCATGAGGCCTCGCAATTCTCTGGTCTCTGCTTCCTACAGGACTGGGTCTACAGATGCCTGAGGCTACACTTGGCTGTTCAGCTGGGTTCTGAAGTTTTGAACTCAGGTGGTAACAGGCTTCCACAGTTCTTCCTTCTTGTGCAGAAAGAACACTTAACACCTGACACATCCCTCCAGCCCCAGAAAAGAAAATTAATTTGGGGGGGGCGGTGAAGAGCCAAACCTCTTCCTACACATCTCATTTGGGTGAAATGTTACGATGTAGCAGTAGACAGCAACTATGGGGGTAGAGGTGAATAAGATAGAAGAGTGTAGATCAGGAGAGAAACGCTGTATGTGGAAGTCACTGCAGAGAGTCTCAAATTTTATGATACATGACCAGCCTTGTAGTGCAACAGGAGCATGACTGAATCCAAATTCTGTGATGCAAATTTGGCATTGGAAAAATAACTGCGTGCATGTAGGATGTGGGACAGAACCATTGGAAACAGTCGCCTTGACCTTCATGAAGCTGGGTCTTCTTTGTGTCAACAACCTCAGCATGCTCTGGGTGTGTGTGTGGGGGGGTGAACTGCTAGTTTTCTTGCATGTGGCCTTGAGATAAGAGTATTGAGTGTCAGGACAGCTAGAATGACAAGGGTGGGAGCCCTGTGAAGTTGGGGTGTGCGCACTGCTGGGTTGGTTTGTGTTTAAAATACATGTTGCTATCAACTCTTCAATGTCTAGGGATGGCTGGACCCTGGCATTAAAGTGTCAGAATGTAGAAAACAAGTTACATTGTTAACAGTAAAACAGCTGAAAGGTGGTTAGCACCACTTTTCCTTTCTTTTTCTTTCCTTTCTTTCTTTCTTCTTTCTTTCCTTCCTTCCTTTCTTCTTCTTCTTCTTCTCCTTCTTTCTTCTTCTTCTCCTCCTTCTTCTTTCTCCTTCTCCTTCTCCTCCTCTTCCTCCTCCTCTTCCTCCTCCTCCTCCTCCTCCTCCTCCTCCTCCTCCTTCTTCTTCTTCTTCTTCTTCTTCTTCTTCTTCTTCTTCTTCTTCTTCTTCTTCTTCTTCTTCTCATGAAACATTGAAATGCTTTGCATTTTAAATCCTGGCCTCTGATGGGCACAGAGATTGGCCTAGTGAAGCAGGGTATCTCCTCATACAAAAAGGTTATGTGTGCTCCATCCCTCACCCATGTAAGTATAAGCCTTATTCATTAGTAATTAATTTCAATGGATATCTTTTTTGGGTGTGTGTGTGTGTGATGTGGTATTTCAAAGGAACTGAATAGAATCAAAGACTTCATTATCTGAGAGATGCTTTTCCATCAAGTCTGTTGAGAGTACACTTTGAAAATGAATTGATGGTGTGATTGAGTAAGTCAGACATATAAAACATTATCAAGGACAGTCCTCCCACTGGAAAATGGTGTACAGTGTAATATTAAATGAGATTTCTGTCTCAACCCCACATGCTACAACTCTGAACTCTGCTTTTCCTCTTCTCTTGGCTGTCCTGCCAAGAACAGACCAGTGAGAGAATTATTCAGCACATTGTGCTTCCCTACATGTCTTTATTATTAGTTCTGTTTTCATGTTAATATTCTGGCATGAGATGTCCAAGAAATGGCTATAGCATGCCCTAGGGGTGCCTAAGGAATCTGTGGGTAGCTAATACAGCAGATAAATTCTGCCTTTGACCCAAAACAGCAACAAAGGAAAACAATGAATACAAACTTATAAACAGGAGGTGCTTTAAACATCAGGTCCTTGGTTCCCCAGGCTTTTTGGATCAGCCTCCTGTCTGAATCACTGAGTGAGTGTTCAAGAAGAGCTTAGTTCTTAGAAGCAGAGCACATGCTTTCCAAGCCAGTGCTGGCTCTTGGAGCTCATTGTATCCTAGTAGAGTGCAGTAGCCAGAAAGCATAGCCAACAGTTCATTAATGTCCAAAAAAGTGCTCATGTTGAAAACCTTCTCTCTGCTCATCTAATTCAATGCAGCACTCTCATCTCTAACCCACAGACTCCACTGCTGATCTTGCCCAGTGATAGCCTGAAGGCTTCAGATTAGCCTCCTTCCCTTTAAAAAGATGAAGTAAAAAAGAGAGAACCTAGAGATGCAGAAGAAGCCTGTGGCATTAGTTTTTAACAGCAAGAAGTCTTGGTTACACTCACACATACATACATACATACATACATACATACATACATACATACACACACACACATACAGTAAGGATTGGAGAGATGGCTCAGCATTTAAAGGTGCTTGCTTGAAAAGTCTGATGGCCCAGAATCAAAAAGTTTGATTCTCCAGTACCCACATATAGCCAGATGTACAAAGTGGTTCATGCGTCTGGAGTTCATTTGTAGTGTAAGGAGGCCCTGGTGTGCTCATTCCATGCTCTCTCTCTCTCTCTCTCTCTCTCTCTCTCTCTCTCTCTCTCTCTGCAAATAAAAACAAGAAATGATATCTTATAATGAAATTAATAAGCGATTCTTTCAGACACTGGAAAGTGTCTCTACCATGCTGAAAGTCTCCTTTCAGCTTTGATAAATTTCAATAGGTTTTATGGTGGACTAAACACATGCTTGGGTTAAAATGATAAGGCTATAAGCATTGGGGTCAAAAGAGCCTACTTTGGGAACCATTATAGAGGAAGTTTGGGATTAAACATGAGTGGAGCTCTCACTGTTAGCCTGGGACCTTCCTCCGGGGAGATGACGGTAGGCACCCAGGAGACTCATCAAAGCAGAAAATCAGAGGCTGCTGAGAGCTCCACACTAAAGTAGACTTTCAGATAATACACACCATCCAGGGCTCAAAATACACAGAGGAAGAAGGGCTGGAAAGAATGTAAGAGCCACAGGGTGGGAGGGTGTATTATGGGGCATTGACCCCCTGTCACAGTCAGCCACACGCCGCTGGGATGAATCTTCAAACCAGGCACAGTTTTGGGGAGGAAAGGATTTATTTGTAGCTGTAGATACAGGGGAAGTTCCAGAATGCAAAAGAGGCTGCTCTCCTTTCACAGGTCCAAGCAGATAGAGAAACCCATTACCAACACCATCCACAGGGAACAGCAAACAGGCAGAAGGGCAAGGAGAGAATTCTTTCCCCTTTATATAGCCTTAGGCTGGGGTCTGGCAACCCTATCCCAGACTTAATGGCTTCCTGAGTCTCTGGAATTTCCTTCCTGCACTGCCATCACAGGAAAGGAGGTTTACTTCTAGCTTCTTTGAGCTTCTTTACATCCTGCTCCCAACTGAGAGGCTGCCTTGAACATCCTCAGAGACCCACCCAAGATTACTTGAAAGGTCAAGTTGACAACAAAACTTAACCATCACAGTCCACCCCTTGTCAACTTGACATAAAATCATATATCCTTACATCATGCTTAATTTCTAAATGAAGACAGTAACAAGATCATAATTCCGCCTAACATGATATAACTATCTCACTTGTAACTGGAAATGCATAATGTCCCCCCAACACAAGGCAAGGCTCCTTAACTTAGAGTTCTATAAAATCAAAACAAGTTACTTTTACAGGTGGATTCATGACCACACAGTGATTATCAGTAACTCTATGAGGAGGTTCCTCAGAGGAATGGGGTGGGAGGTAGAGAATGTAAGAGTATAACCCTATTGGGATGTGACAATTTGTAATATGTGCATATAAAAAAGTTCTCAATAAAAAACTAAGAAGAAATTATTTTGCTTGGGATCAGCACCAACCCAATGTGAGATGCTAAACTTCATTTAGGCTTGGAATAATAATGATTTATTATCAGAAGAAAAGAAAACTGCTTGTTTTTATCAACTACTTTGACTTTATCCTTTGATCAAGTAAGATAATGTAATTCCCTCTAGCCTATTTGAATGCATATTTACAATTTTGAAAATCTAAATCTTACTGACATTAACAATCATTTCATACCCTTTTTCTTGGATAAAGTGGATTTTGTGAATCAAATCCCATTGTTCTTTTTACTTCATTCAAATTCTGAAATACACATTTCTATAATATTTTCCCATTTTCAATTGATTCTGAAACTTTAAAAAAAAATTATTTATGGGCTGGACAGATGGCTCAGCACTTGCCTGCAAAGCCTAATGACCTAGGTTCCATTCCCCAGTGCCCACACAGAGCCAAATGAACAGAATGTCACATGCATCTGGAATTTGTTTGTCGCAGCTGGAGGCCCTGGCATCCCATTCTCTCTTTCCCTCCTTCTCTCTTTCTTTCTCTCTCTCCATGAAAGTAAATAAATAATTTTTCAAATAACTTATTTATGTGTGGTGGGTGTTAGTGTGTATGGATGCACCAGGGTCTGTTGACCCTGTAAACAAATGCCAGATGCTTATGCCATTTCTTGTAACCAGTTTTATTTGGGTGGCTGGGAAATTCAATCTGGACCAGTAGACTTTGAGAACAACTCCCTTTAAATGTGGAGCCATCTCTCTAGTCCCTGATTCTCAGTTTTTTAAAGTCAAATTACTTTTCCTGTAAATTTTAAATCATATTCATCACTAGTTAAACTAAGCTACTGTTGTACTCAAAGGTTTTGTTCAGGACTCTGGGGATGCAGCAATAAAAAGTCAGGTCCTGATTCCTGCCCTCTGAAATTTAACATTGTCATTCATGTTACATTATCAATTAGTAAAACTGGTCTCTGCCTTTGTGAGCGATCTTTTAAAGGACACTATTTCTAATAAATGCAATACTCTGAACTGAGCTTTGCTGGTTTGTTGTTGTTGTTGTTGTTGTTGTTGTTGTGTGTGTGTGTGTGTGTGTGTGTGTGTGTGTGTT
>PVHP010039555.1:0-10352 GCA_004024765.1 Zapus hudsonius | reverse complement strand
TCCAGAATAAATCCATATGAACATTGTACACACTCACATGTTTATTGAGCTTCTATAATTAATCGAGGCTTCCTCACAAAAACAATAGTGACTCTATATTTCTAATATTAACTCAAGCCTTAATTAAAATGTGAACCCAACCTAATGCATATTTGATAGCTTTGAATTACTCAGTCTTCAGTCTGGTCTTCACTGATTAGGTCCTTACAGATAGTCATTGCTGTAGCAATTATAATACTGATGATGAAAATATACAGACAGTGCTTATGCATTCCAGACCCTGCTAAATTTTATGCATGGTGTTTGTTGTTGAAATCTTACCATGTTCCTTTTTCCTAAGTAGGGAAACGACAGTGAGAGAATTTAAAGGACTTGTGGGTAGTGAGTATGGAAACATCAATCCAGTTTCTCTCTATTTCTCATGGTATAACTTTTATTCTCCTATAACTTAGCAAGGTGACCTCAGAATAGAAGATTCAGCGAATCTGTGTAATCCAATATGATTGGGGAAATGGAACATCCTGATAACCTAATGTTTATTTAATAATTACCATTTGTGCCATTTATTGGATTTCCAATTAGAGGAGGCTTGAAATGTAATAAAACAGGTCCGACATTAAGAATAGAGTGATCGTAGTCATAAATGCTTAGGACATTATATAAATGTCAATTTTTAGTGCAATGCGGAAGTGTAGGTTGATAAAGACTTCTGTTTGACAGAATGCTAGACGAACTGCTTTTGTAGTATGGAAATGTCTGCCTTAACATTTTGAGTAGTTTTTATATAAACTACCATTGATTTTCAATGGGATCAGAAAAAAAATCTTTTTGGGATCTTTCTGAAATAAAGAAATTTGAGGGAAAACCTCAAGTTCATTAACTACTCTGAGACACTAGACGTGCTTTTAAAAACCTTATAGGAACAAATGAAATATGACATTCCCTTGAGGTGGCCCAATCTAGAACTGTCACAAAGTACAATGAGGGCAGATCAGCATTGAAAGGATTTCCATCCCAGTTACTCATAACAATATTTACAATTTTTGTGTCTAGACCTGATAATAGAATTTGTTTGCAAGAACCTTATCTTTTCAAGGACTGGGATAAGTGACAAGAAAAACTCTCTTATTTAATACTAAGAATGTCATTGAAGTATTCCATGGGAGTCATACCTTATAACAACACTGTGAGGTAAGGATTGTGTCCCTGTGCTACAGATGGAGAAGTTAAGCTGTGTAGAAGTTACATAAGGTGGTACATATGGGTGGTGGTTGATTCCAAATTCACATTTGTGCAAACTGGCTCTGGAGTCTATGTTCTCAACCATTGCTATCTATGCTCAGTCTCCAGTTTGGTTTTTCGATACTGATTTGAACCCATAACAACCACATCTGTCCTCACACCTTCAACTAAAATAACTTTAACCAAAGTCACATGACTTTCATATCATGATACTCTAATAGTCAATTCTAGGGTCTCATATACTCTTTAAATTTTCATTGTGTGTGTGTGTGTGTGTGTGTGTGTGTGTGTGTGTGTGTGTGTACCTACATGTTATACCTGTACATGTGGGTGCATGTGTATGTAGAGGCCAGAGGACAATTATCAGCTGTCAATCCTCAGCTACTATCCACTTTTTTGGACATTGGGTCTCTCATCAGCTTAGGTCTCATGAAGAAGGCTAAGTTTGCTGACCTGAAATCCACCTGTCTCCACCTTCCCAGCGCCAGGATTAATATGCGCCCACACCCATGCTCAGCTGGTTTCTACACGGCTTCTGGAGATCTGACTCACATCCTTCTGCTTATGAGACAGGTTCTTTGCTGACTGAGCAATCTCCCTAACCTAAGTCTCATTTTCTTTACCCAACATTTGATGATTGGTAGCTTCCTACTATTTGAAATAGTTTTATTGCTTTTCTTCCAATATAACAAAAGAACAGCTATGCTTGTTCTTTTTTTCCCCCAGTCCACTGGTTTATCTCATTTTTCTTTGCCTTTTCTTCTTGTCTTCCTGCTTTCCAAATGTTGGATCACTTCAAAAGCTCAGTATTTCAATTCCTTCTTTCGGTTTACTTTATGTATTAGTTACTGTTGCATTGGTGTGACCAAAATACTTGGCAAAAACATCCTAAAGGGGGGAAAATTTGTTTTGGCTACGGGTTCAGAAATTTCAGTCCATAGTTGGTTGGCTGAATGTGCTTGCATAAGACAGATACCCAGCTGATTGGGGACAGGATGGAGGGAAATTGGGGATACCAACACATTATTTGCTCATACAGTGTAGCTAATTATGGATAATAAAGATTTTTTTAAAAAGACATCATAGCAATGATGTGATGAGAGAACTTCTTCATGGTGGACAAGAAACAGATTGCCCTATAAGGAAGGATCTTCGCAAGATATAGCCACCAAGACATGGCCTCAGTGGTACACTTTCTCCAATAAAGCCTCACCTTCTATAGTTTCACCACTGCCCAAATCAGCACTCAATTTTTGAATCTATCAATGGATTAAACCATTCGTGACATCAGAGCCTTCATAACCTAATTGTCTCTAGAAAGACCTTCAAAGATACGCCTAGATATGTAACATACTAATCTCCTAAGAATTTCAGATTCCATATGGTTGACAATTCCTAATTAACTATCAGATAATCCCAGACCATGGGTTGTCTACAATATTGCATCTGCAGCATCTCCCTCTCCTCAAACTCCAGACAAGTATTACTACCATCTCAGCTTGTCTATTTAGTAGAGAAGTCCAAAGTCAACATTTAAGAGATCACATTTTCCCCTGTTTTCCCTGAACATACTCTTCTTCATCATCTCAGATAAGGGCAAGGCCATCTTTTCCTGATATGTGAGCCTTATGTTTAGGGTCCCTTCCTGTTTCTTTTCTTTGACAACATTAAATCTATATGAAAACCTTACTGTCTCTTCCTTCAAAATACATCTAGAACCTCATCTCATCTCATCTCGTTCCATTTATCACTTATCTCACTTCAAGAAAGACTAAGTCTGGGCTGGAGAGATGGCTCAGTGGTTAAGGCACTTGCCTCCAGTGCCTAAGGCCCTGGGTTCAATTCCCCAGGACCCACATAAGCCAGACCCACAAGGTGGTGGCCCTGGTACGCTCTCTCTCTCTCTCTCTCTGTCTCTCTCTCTCTCTCTCTCTGTATCTCTCTGCTTAAAAATGAATAAATAAAATATTTTTAAAAAAGGCTAAGTCCTTAGCATGGCCTGGAGTCTCCATGCTCAGCAGCCCCGAGGTCACCACTCAGACTTCACCTACTCTGATCTTTCCTCTTTCAGTTCAATGCAGCATCCTGACTTCCTCACCGATAGTTCTGATGCCCTTCTAGGATATTTGCACTTGGTGTTCCCTCTGCCTCAGAGCTTCTCTCCTGCACTCTGAAACCTTCAGCTCTCTGTCAAAGTTTCTCAGGGAAACCTTCCCCACCTTCATCCCAGCAATCATGATTCACCTCCCCTACTTCATCCTTTCACAGTTCTTACCTCCAACGTACTATACATTTTACTTATTTATTTGCAATATACTACAGGATTCATGAAGAGAGGGCATTTTTCATTTTGTTTGTGAAAGCTGCTCTGTCTCTAGGTAGTGAACTTAGAGTAGCCATGCAGGAGGAAGTAAGTAGATCATAGGGGGTGGGGCTTGAGGTTTTATTGCCTGTTCCTGCTTCTTATCTCTGGTCTTTTTAACACAATGTGACCAGCTGCCTCAGACCATTGGCATCACACCTTCTCCAACATGACAGATTATAGCTCCTCAAACTGTAAGCCCTTTCTCCCTTACGTTATTTCTCATTAGGTACTTAGTCACATAACAAGAAAATAAAAACTAATACCCAGAGAATCATTTTACCCAACCCCAAGCCACTGTCCTGATGAAAAATCAACGGCAAAAAAACTTATATTTGCTTAGGAGTGAGCCGTCTTTCTCTCATGTTGAATCATCAAATCAAAGACACAAATGCTTTTATATCTACAGAGTCTCTGTGGATTAAAATTTTCTGTTGACATAAATTATGGTTAACTCAGCATTTACCCAACAGTAGTCCTTTTTGAGTATGTTGACTTTGCTTATGTGCTCATTATAGCTCAATGTGATTTGCACATTTTTTCATAAAGGAGAATTTCTTCAAAGTTGTTAGAATACATAACATACTGTACTAAAAATCCATGTGCAAGTGCACATATGAACAGCATAGAAACACGAATATACCTACTTATTAGGCCAATGTGTTTGTTATGATCAGTGCATTGGTTATTTTCATACCACTGTAACCTCAATAGCAGACAGAAACAACTTAAGGAAGAAAAGGTATTTTGTTTCAGTCCATGATGACTGGGAAGGGATCACAGGGTGGCTTAGATCAAGGCAGAGGGAGTGTGTGACTTGAGTGTTCATCTTATGTGAGCCAGGAAGCAGAAGAGAGGAACAGCAAGCATGGCTGGGGCTGTAGGCTTCTAACTCCTGCTCCCAGAGATCTCCTTCCTCCAGCTGGTCCCCACTTCCTAAAGATTCTATAACCTCCCAAAATATTGCCACCACTGGCAAACAAGCGTTCCAAATCGAGGGTGTGTTTCTAATTCAAAACATAACCGTGGGTCAGAAGCTAAGGATTAAGCCTCATGTCATCTGTCAGCTTGGCCTATTTGGAAAACAGTTTGAGGAACCTGTAAACTCCAGCAATCTTAGTGGAGCTTCTCTTAGGTTCTGACTGTGGTTGTTAAAGTTGCCTGGATAAAGATAAAACGCTATGAGACAAACAGAATTTATGTCTGCAGGAACTTGGATGAGAAAGGACTGTCCTGTGTGTGGGGATATTTATGTGTGGTAGTACTTAGGACGTGGAGTAGGTGGATATAGTCAGAGGACAGACTAGAAAGAGAGCCGAGTGCTGAGAGAAGCAAGGGGTGAGGGTTTCATTGCCACCTGAAGATCTCAGTCCAAAAGAAATAGGTGGTCAGGACAGCAAGACACTTTAAGGATTGAATATTTATCCAAGGATCGAAGATTTATGACCACAAGAGTCTTTGCACAAATCAGAGAACAAAACACAACTGTAAGCTTAACGATTTAGTCCTAACCATCATTTCTGACTGAAGCCCTCAACGGGGCCATCCCCCTTCATTTGACCATCTGTCCAACCTCACACATGACACAGGAAAATGGGAGGAGCTCGAAGGAAGGAAAGAATTATGATTGCCTGGAGCTTGCAAATGTAATAGCCATTGTTGGGGACTGGAATTTCTTTCTCCCAGGACTTGAGTTGCTGATCCTCTCTCCTGTCTGTTTCTCGTGGAAAGCAGTGGCTTACTGAGGAAGTATTTTGGCACTGGTAGGAGGTTGATGGGAATGTAATCATTCCAGCTCAGCTGCTCACCTCTAGCAACCTGTGTCCTGACACCTGCTGGGTATGGCAGATTTGTACCTTGTCACCATGTGTAACAAGCATGAGAGAAACAGTACCAGGGTGAATGCCACCCTTTCACAAAGGGATTTTCGTTTTCTCTTCTTGTCTCCTATAGTATTCTAACATCCTTTATGCCATCTATCCCAACCTTTCTCCCTCTCCCCCACTACTAAGCTTCCACCCAGATCTCCTGAGAGTTGTTACTACTCAGCCCATCAGCCAAAGTTAGTGGGTTCCCATGGTAACGAGGCAGCTGGTGTCTAGACGCTCTGAGAGATGCCTTGCAATTGAGCTGCAAATCTAGAGTCTAACACACCCACTCTTCCCTTCCCTCCTCCTCTTGCCTCCCATTTCCTTTTTATTTACAGCAGGCATTAATGCCAACACCGGATGGAGTTCCCGTTTGACAGGCCATTAATGGGAGAAGGGGGAAGAGAGAAAGGGTGAGGAGCCCGAACTTACTGTCTTGTCATATCAGTGTCATAAGAAGACAATAGACTGATCTGGTTTGCTCTTTCTTCCTTATGAAGAATTTTATTTAATTAATATATTTTAAATTAGAAAACAGTGCCACTAGCCCATTGGGAGTCTTAGGCATTTTTTTAGAGTAAGTAAAAGCATCAGCTCCAGCTGACGGCATTAGGATGAGGTAGAAATTTTTTTTTCACTGTCTCCAGGCAATCAATATAAATTTCTCTTTCTGGGTTGCTCAAGGGAATTTCATATGTTTGGTATTAGAAAGGGCTTTAAGTGACACTTCAGATCTATGAAAGTCAAGTTTAAATCTTTCCTATCTCTCATGAGGAAGGAAAAAAAAATCAGTCTCTAACAACCAGGACCCGGTCGGTGCTAAGTCTTCTTTAGAGTTCCCCTGTGAATGTGAATGGTTTTAGAGAGTGCCAGCATCAGGAAAGCGGGCATCAGTACCATATTGATACTTCGTGACAAAACAGTGCAAAAACCACATCCCCAAACACAGAGCAAGTATGACCATTGTCCAAGTTACAAAATGGTCAAGTATTTCCTTCGCTTGGCTAATATCAATAATGATATTCATATTACTGACCTCTTCCTAATTGCTGTATTCCAGCAGCCTTCACTGCTCATGTACTTTGCGCCTCCTTATTTCTATATGGTATTTGTTGAGATGCCAGCCATAAAATCAAAACATTTCATGACAGTGTTCCATGGCAGAGCAATGTTCTTTTCTGAACTCATGTCGCATATTCAAGTGAGTCCTTTCCGAGATGTCCCATGACACATTTTCTCCATGGATATATTGTGTAAGTAAGTCTAAATATTTTCAACTACATCTCTTGTTAGGCTTTGGCTCCAAGGTGTTGAATCTCCATAGAAATTCTTAGTTGAGTCAGTGAAAATATTTTTCTCATATATTTTTTCTATATTATCTTTACTCCCAAGTTTATTACCATACCTCCTTGAATTCAATGATTTATAACCTAAAATATTATAAAAACCTAACTTGAGCAACTTGTAGTTACATTGTTTTTGCTGGAACAAAACATCTAACCAAAAGCAAGAGCAGAGAGGAAAGTATTTATTTTGGTTTACAGACTTAAAACACAATTGACTAATTTTTTCCTTCTTTAAAATTTTTCCATTTTCATCTCAACAATTGGACATGATGGCCCAGAGCAGGATGAGTTTAAGAACCTCTTGTTTTTACTCTTTTAGAGTGAGTCAGCAATGACACTGAGGTCATATGGATCAGACAGCAGAAACTAAAACATGTCCCAGTAAAAATCATAGCGGGAGTATGACAACATTTAAAATTTAGTGTATTTTCATTAAGCTCAAAAGGCGATGCGTGCCCAGCGTTTCAGACTCAATAGAGTCAGAGAGCGAGCTGGGATAGCAGGTGTCTTCTCGTTCACATCATCTTTCAGCTTTCAATTAACTACTTTAGCTACTGCTCACAGGACCTGTGTTTTGAAGAGGTCTACACCGATAGCAGAAAGACATTAAGAAGTGACTATTCTCACCACCACTCCCTACACCACCTTGGTTTGCTGACATGGATCCATGTGGCTCCACCAATGAGGTCATTCTCGGGTTGAGTTTGTACACAATCAGTATCATTCTCATTCCTAGGCTGGGGTAATTCACAATTGTCTCAGCATTGAAATCACTCGTGCCTACAAATAATTGATCTCTTACTTGGAAACAGTTCCACTGCCTAAACTTGGTTTAATTTTCATTCCCTAAGGCTCTCTCTCATTAATCTCTAAGGCTGCAGTCTCTCTGAGGATAGAGACCATCCATTTCCATAGAGCTGGGAAGATTGTTGCTCTGCAACACATGATTTGTGGACCCTATTGCTTACTAATAGATTCCCCTAATTTGGCTGTGCTCTCTCTGGACTGGCCTCTTCCTAATTCCTAAAAGCTTTCACTGTTTGTGTAACTGCTATCGGATTACCTCCCATGACCCCACCCTCCTCCAAACCCCCTCTACTGCATCTATGTCCAGTCAGTCATTGTATAACTAATCTCTATTCCCTTGGAATATGCCACAGTTTTCATCAACTCTCAGTACAGTGCTTATATTTTTTTCCAGTTTATGGCATCAGTTAGAGAGCTGCATCTCTGAAAGAGTGAATAGACATAGGTACCTATAAGAAGGAACATTTTATCACAATCACTGAGAGCATGGGAAAGCCAATCTGCTCATATTTGTAGTGACAGTGGTCAGGTGATGTTCAATATAGGTTAAATAGAGGATTGCTGGGTGTGGTGGTCCAAACCTTTAATCCAGCACAGATTAAAGAGGCAGAGGTAGGAGGATTGCTGTGAGTTCCAGGCCAACCTGAGACTACAGAGTGGACTCCAGGTCAGCCTGGTCTAGAGAAAGATGCTACTTAAAAATTGAAAATAAATAAATAATAAATAAAACAGAGGATGGCTGTTAGTGGTGCTAAGAATATAGAAAAATGTTTGGTAGTGGAATTTGGAATGTGGTGGATATAATTCAAGGAGTCATTCATGTTTTGTGATAAACTAATATGTATATAGGGGTATTTAAGAATTAAGAAAATAATGGAATAAAATGGTTCACAATTGATGTCATTAGAGAGAATGAGGTTTTTTTTTTATTAGCCTCCAAAATAATATGGGATTGAATATTGGGTTATAGTCATTTTAGAGAAAAAGAGAAAACCCATCACCAGAAGGACAAAAAGAAATCTGGGCAAGAGCAGAAATGAACACATAACATAGTCATTCCTAAAGATAAGAAAGAAGGATACTATAGGAAGCCACAACCAAAATGTGCCAGCAACTAACTCTCAGATGATTTTGTCAGGTTATTGAAATAAAAACCCCAGGTCCCAACATCACACTTTCTTGGTAGACTAGTTTTCTATATAGATTTTATAGAGAGAACTACACAAGTCATTTGGTGGGGTGATTTAGACTTGAGTTTTTTTGAAATCAAGGACAATCAAGTTAACTGAACAGGATTTTTTTTCATGGGTTTAGTTCATTTCCAAAGGCAAATATTTCTAATCTCATAATCTCAGCTAAACATTCCAGAGACAAAGGATGAAAATTTGGAGGCACTGTTGGTTTTGTCAGCAGTTCAGACGAAGGGGGGAAAGGTCCATGCTTGGCGTTGATACAGGTAAACAAGGTTTCACCCCTGAGTCTTATGAGCTTCCTTGAGAAAAAATTGAAAACTAATTATATGGGAATCTCTTTGTGGTAAGCCACAACTTGGAATACGAAAGGATGGAGGTGAGAATCAGGGACAAAAAGAAAGAGTGAATTTCTTAACCTGCTCTTTTCTGGAATATGGAGCAGCCAAAGAAAGATCTAGAATAATAGTAATAAAGGTAAATGAGGAAAGGCCTGGAATATTATGTTTTATTAAGTTCAATGAGTGCACTGGTAGAGAATTAGGAAGGTAAGGTGAGAAAAAGTGAAATTACCAGTTTTTTTCTTACATGAAACTTGTTGATTGACGAAGAAAAGGAAAAAGTTTATAAATATCACAAAGAAAGAAAATATGCAAAATCTATCTTGTTCATGAGAGAATATGTTGTTTTGTTTGTTTTTCATTATTTCAGAAGACGGAAGTGCATAAGTCTTAGCTTTCTGCTGGATTTCAGGAATAATTTACACTTAGGGCTGAAGCACAGGCTGTTCATCTGTTAGGGGCCTTGATGAGGATTTCTGCACAAAGACAGGATATCAGGAAAACTCCAAGGTTGCCACGAACTCTAAGATTACTGAATATACTCTGATAATTTTCAAATCCATTAGCATTTGAAAGAAGGGAAATGAGAGGTAGTTTCTAGATATAAGGTCTGTCTTAGAAAATGGTTTTATTGAAGACAAAACATTGGTGAACAAAAAGACAAGGATCTTCTCCTTTAAAAAAATTATTTATATATTCGCAAGGAAAGAGAATGGGTGCACCAGGGCTTCTAGCCACTGCAAGTGAACTCCAGATGCATGCACCACTTTGTGTGTCTGGCTTTACGTGGGTCCTGAGGTATCGAACTTGGATTGTTAGGTTTTGTAGGCAAGTGCCTCAACAGCTAAGCCATCTCTCCAGCCCCTCCTGCTTCTTTCTAGCCTCTCTGAGACCCAGTCTCACTCTGGAGCTAACACTAGTTTGGAATTCACTATGTAGCCCGGGTTATCCTTGAATTCATGATAATCCTACCTCCACCTTCCAAGTGTGGCGACTAAAGGTATGAGCCACTTGCCCAGCTTGAGGGGAAATGTTTCAAATGGTAATTTAAATGATGAATCTGATTCGACCCTAGATAACATGCCGGTTAACCAGGATCCCTTACTCTTTCCATGATGATTGTCCTAAATCCCCAAATAGCCAAGGCTGAAATATTCTTGGTCATTCCATGTACCCAAAGAGCTTTGCATTCTTTT
>PVHP010039554.1:0-16285 GCA_004024765.1 Zapus hudsonius | reverse complement strand
GAGATATTTCTTATAGTAAATCAGTTATTTATCTTCTATTGGTTTAAATTCAGGTTCAGACATAGTTCAGGAAAATCAAATTATGTAAACAAGTTACAAATAATTTAATTTCTTCATGTCATGTCCATGTTGTAAATGTATCAGAACGAGAATAGCCTAAGGTTGAGGAGGGTAAACTAATCAAGTTGAGAAAAAAAAAGACTTTGTGTTCAAAGGAAACTGTGAAGCAAGTATGACAACCATCTGGGATGATAAAAGTCACATAGAAAAATCAATAGATCAATCCTGCACATACACACAATAACTTGACCATGGCAGAATTCACTGTGCTTACAAAGAAGGGGAACATATTTTTATCCAAAGAGCAGAGCAGGCATGCTCTTTCCTTATGGCCTTCATGAAGCGGACACCAGGTAATAAAATAATGTCATCACCTGTGACCACTCATAGCAGGAGTTGTGTGGAGTTCATTAGAAGCTTTTCTTATGTGAATTGGTCATTATCTCGGTATGATATGTGAAAAATGGGACTTTGTATGGATTAATAACAATACAGGAAACACAGACTCCAGACCAAACCTGCTGCCTGGAAAGTTGCTTAAATTGTCTGGGTCTAGTTTCTTCACCTGTAAAATAACAGGGCTGACGTCAAAGGTTCTTTCCAGTTCACAATTTCTATGAAAGGAAACACATGATTTACTGAAAACTTGAAAGTCATCCATGCAAGAGATGCCATTCACTCTCACTGTCTACAAACTCATTTTGAAACAAAATGAATAAAAGCGTTTTTCAAGAAAAACAGCAGAACCTGTCCTCTAATCTCATTGATTAAAACAGACATTTCAGATTCTGTGTTACCTGTAATTTATAAATAACTGTACCCACATTTATCAACAATGATGAGTGGATCACAAGTGCCCTACAAATGGCCATTGTTAAAATGGAAGTTCCTTCCTCTCAAACATATATACTGATTTTTTTTACCACAGATGTTGGGAAAGAACTTGAATTTATGAAATAATGACTAATATTTAATGACCATAAATCTTGTAAAGTTCATTACTATTTGAAGCCTTGTTAAAGACATTAACAAACACATACGAAGCAAGAGAGGTGCATTGAAGTCTCTGATAATGTTCTCACTTGTCAGTAAATAGGTTTGTTAGTTCATCAAACTCTTCATTGAACATAATATTGAGCCTCTTAGATTGATTACATTGCAAAAAATTTATAATTAGTTCTCAACAAAAATGAGTAACTTTACATGAACTTTTTACTCATGTGGGTAAAACTTATGAAAGGAGACTCGTTTTGATTAGTCTGAGTCCCTGGGAATTTCAGCCCACAGACTACATTGCAGTGGAATTATAAATGCTCCAGAAAAGATTGTTGGTCGATAAAGGTTGTTGGCAAATATTTGAAATGGAAGGGTTTTACCTTGCATGCAAAATTTATATCATTGTTTTCCCAAGACGTAGAATTAAGGGAAAATTTGGGAGTCTCTCATACCTTTCATTTCTATTATTGATGTAATCTATGACTAAAGCTTTCAGAAAGAAATATGCACAATATATGTCACTCCCCAGAATAGCTTCTGTATCTGTGGCTGAGAAACTCCAGCATTCTTAGACTCCACCTACTGCTCAAACCACCTCTCTTCTGGTCTGTTCACTTGAAAAGAAGAGGAGAATGTTTGATTATAAGCAAGTTGAAAATATTTCACTTTTCTATTTACTATTCATATTACTGTATCCTGGCCTCCTTTAACTAAGTTGTTTTATACCTTTGATTGTTCTTTTAAGCATCAGCCTTCTGATCACTTTCTTGGCTTTCTCTACTTTCCCCCCTTTTTTGAGGTAGGGTCTCGTTGTAGCCGAGGCTGATCTGGAATTCACTATGTAGTCTCAGGGTGGCCTCTCTCTCCCAAGGCTAGGATTAATGGTGTGCACCACCACGCCTGGCTCTAATTTTTCTGATTTTTAATCCATGTTCTTTCTAAATTATATCTGAACTACTCACTGTAAGACTAAAACATCAGGATTTCTAAAAAAACAAAAAACAGGACAATTGTCAATTTTATATGCATCTGGTCAGTCCTCCTGCCCCACGTCCCACAAAAAGAAATCTTGAAAAAGCTCAAGTTAACAGATAGCTTGGTTGACTGATGTCAAGGTGAGGATCTGGATTAAAGGGAAAAAGAAAAAAAAGCAGAAGAAAATAGATACTGAAATATCTACATTTACCATAGAAAAATATTGATCATCTTGGAAGACACTCCCTTGAATGTGAGCTGCTGAGTGCGGTGACCTCTTCTTATTTACTCTTGTTCTCCTTCTTAATATAGGTGAAACAGCTGAAATTATTAATTGTAGAATATGTAAAATATGGTAACTCATTTTGATTAGGTTTGATGGAATATACAGTCAAAAATGATACATTAAAATGTTAGCCATCATACCTCATATGTAAGATATATCTATATTTCTAATAAATCTAAACTTGGCTCTTTTTTGGTAAGGTGAGCTTTCATTTCATTCACTGTTGCAAAAAAAATTAAAATGGCAAGTACAGTATTAACTTTTTTTAATATTTATTCATTTTCAAGCAGAGATACAGAAGGAGAGAGAAAGAGAGAGAGAGAGAGAGAGAGAGAGAGAGAGAGAGAGAGAGAGAACCAGGACCACCACCTTGTGGTTCTGGCTTATGTGGGTACTGGGGAATTGAACCCAGGGCCTTAGGCACTGGAGGCAAGTGCCTTAACTGCTGAGCCATCTCTCCAGCCCTTTTATTTATTTATTTATTTTAACTTTTGATTTCTCACAGTGGTTCCAGGTTTATATAACAAGAACGAAGGAAGGTGTGGAAGGGAGGGAGGTAGGGGTAGAAAGTAATGTGAATTGTCCCTTCAGACAAGATCACGTGCATTTATTTTCCAATGCTCACAATACATTGCTGGGCACACGGGAGCAGTCAGGCACTTTGTAAAAAGACATCGTCTTTGCAAAGGAGACTTGGAGGACTCCCAGTGACAAATCAGAGCCCAGATATGAGCTCCACCACTTAACAGGATTTAGGAAAATCATGTTGCTTTCCCATGAGTTGTCTGGGATGAAAGTATCTAGTATACACTAAGCTCCACAATAAGCAAATGATGGAATAATAAAACAAACGACAATCTAAGATCCTCTCTCAGATAAAAATGCATCCTAAACATGACTTGTTTCTGTACTGATTTATCTAATCTGCAAATCAGTAAGACATGCAGAGTGCTAGGGTTGGTTTCTTTGATCTCTGTTGGGACATGCTGATGCCCTAATGGTACCTGATGTCTTTCTTTGATCCATCTGCTACTGGGCAAGGTTTTGTCATTTCTTCACTATGGTGCTGGTTTGTCAACAACCTGGTACTTCTCCCAACTTTTCCATTACATATATGATTCGACCCATATAATTTTTCTATCTTCCTTATAAAATTAAGACTCTTATGGGACATTTGTTTTAATTGATGGGCCAATACTGACACACTATTATAAACTGAAATCCATAGTTTGCCACAGGGTTCTTTCTTTGTGCTATAAAATTCTATTGGCTTTGGTTAACGGAAAATGTGATCTATCTATGATTATATATTATGTAGTGTAGTTTTGATATCTCAAAATCTCCCATGCTTTATTTATTTATCCCTTCCTATGAACTTCTGAAAAGCATTAATATTTTTGCTATCTCTATAGTTTTACTTTTCCTATAATGTAGTTGGAATGATACAGTGTGTAGCTGTAACCAAGCTCATAGAAAGCCATTGTCTTGGGCTGCATCAGAGGTTAAGGGCACTTGCTTGGAAACCATTGCCTTCTGCAAAAGTGGAGGTGTGGGGGAGCCCTGTCTTCTTAGTTCCACCCAGAGATGTGCATGTTTCAGGAGGTAGGGCTGTGGTTCCAAAGCTCTAGTATCTCTCTGCTTTCCAAGATCTAGAGTCCTGGAACAAATGCTTCCCCTTGTGCGTTGCCCTTAGAACAGCTTAGAGATGTTAATGGCTGTGATTATAGTTGTCATCAGTACTCTACTGAGGAGTGAATCTACAGTGCTCCTCATGTTACTGATCCTGAAGAATCCCACTATCATTTCTACATAAATAATTATAAACCAGTACAATTATGTATTTGAGGGTATGAAAAGGCTTATTATTTCCATAATTGAGCTATCTGGGGAGAGAACAATCCTTCAAACAGGTTATATTTGTTTTTATTATTGAGCTTGAACACTAATTGATCAAGTCAAGGGAAAGAATGCTGCAGTTACCTACTAGTAAGGGTCCCCTGGGGTCAGTGCTGGTCTCCTACAGCATCACGTGCTTGCTTTCCTGGACAGTCTAGACACTTATTCAAATCTTTTCTATTGCTGACACTTGGACATGACTGCTTTAGTCACGTGAAAGAAGTTTCAGAGTAAAAGCTGAAGTTTGTACTTTGCCTTTTTCCATTTCCTCATTATGCCTTCTCTATGTACACCTAAAATCAGATGGTTCTGCCAGAGATACTGCCTTTGCCCTGTTCTTAAATTTGTATTAGTTGGAATTGCAAATCCTACCAACCCAGTTCAAATCCCCAGTTCCCACATAAAGCCAGATGCACAGAGTGGCACATGCATCTGGGGTTTGTTTGCAGCTGCTGGAGGCCCTGGCACACCCATTCTTGTTGTCTGTTTCTCTTCTCTCTCTCTCTTTCTCTTCTTGCAATTAAATAAATAAAACATTTTAAAAATCAGTATATGAAGGTCAACAGCCTATCTATATGACAATAACAAACTTGAAAACAAGAAATTAGTTAAAAAATTTAATTTATAAGAGTTTTTAAAAACCTAAGACTAAACTTGACCTAAGAGATCAAAGATCTCTATAATGAAAAGGTTCAAGCAGGCAAGAATGAAACTAAAGAAAAACACTAGAAGGTGCAAAGACTTGCTGGTGGGAATGTAAACTGGCCTGGCCCCAATAGAAATATTCATGGACTGGCAGAATTAATATTATAACAATGATCTTATTACTGAAAGCAATTTATATATTCAATGCAACCCCTACCAAACTCCATATTCTTCACAGAACTAGAAAAATAATCCCAAAATTCACACAGAAGCACAAAAGACCACAAATAGCCAATCTACAGTGAAGAAGTTCAGGAGAATTTACTATAGGCAAACTTGCACCAGTGGGAAGGGACATCATAAGGACCCAAGCAGACACATTTCCCTGCCTGCCTTTCTTTGGTTGAATACTGTGAATTATAGCTTGTAACCTGAATGGTAGAACATACTAACAAAATCCTTCAAAACATGCTTCTTATAGCTTTTGAGGAGGGCGATAGTACAACCACCCATTGATTGGCATGGCTCTGTCCTTGTCTAATATTGTTTTTGTTCACGATCTCACTACCTCCAGTTTGCCCTTCCTCAATAGAGAGTGGGCATTACATAGTACTGAGTACTCAGAAGATGGGCTGTATAAACAACGATATCAGGGCGATGGTGTTGATCCTGTTGTAACTTGAACAGATTTTCAATAATTGTTGTATTAAGGGACAAAAAAAAAACATCCAAAGAAATTTCATGGCTACACATACACTTACACATACAAATGTTTATAAGAAAATGTATTAGTTCAACAATAGGTTGTTGTTAGGGTTTACATCAAATAATGTGAGATCAAACTTCATTATTTTCTATTCACAAGTATTTATTTGAGCCCATTTTGTGCTTAGGATAAATAGGTAAAAGCAAAACATAAAAACAAAATAAATCTTGCCTAAAAAGATTTTAGATTGGATTTGTTGGAATGTAGATTCCAACTGGGAGGAGCAGAAAGTAAACCTAAGAAAAACAAAATACATTATAACTAAGGATGGAGGAGAAACTAGAGCAGAACAGAGGAGATGGAGGATCAGAAGGTGGCGGTTATGAGACAATCAAGGCCTCCTTGAGGAAAGACATCAGGAGAAGTGAAATGAGACATGTAGATAAGAACAGATGGCATTCCAGTTTGAAATCACAGCAGATGCCAAGGCCTGACAGAGGTGTGATGTTCTGAGAAGTAGCAAGGAGCCTGGGCTGGAGCCAGTGCTGGGAAGCACGATGGACAGGGAGGTGACGAAGGCCAGGTGATCATGTAGGGATTTGTGAGATGTTATAAGCATTTTTGGCTACTATTTTAAGGAAAACTGGGGCCCCTGACAGAGTCTGGAGTAGGGAAGGGTCATAGTCTGCTTCCAGTTTCTTTAGATTGCTGTGGGTATGTTTTGAAAAATAAATCCAAGAGCAATAGGTTAAAAGCAGGAATCAAATGCAGGTCACAAAGACAGAAATACAGTTCCAGGTGATACTGATTCAAGCCAGTTAGCAGTGGGGTGCAGTGGGAGAAGTTTCTAATAAAGAGTCAATTGTGGGATATGATAAACTGGAAGTTTGGGCAAGAAACTCAAGGGTTAAAAAAGGACTTGAACACTGTAAAAATGAAGTTGTTATCACCTTAGATGGGTGGCTCAGATTAGAGAAAGTATTGGAGGAAAACTTAAAAAGGAGTTTAGTTTAGAAGATGCTAGATCTGGTGTATCACTTAAACATTGTGGTAGTTTAAATCAAATGTCCCCACAAAATGTGTTTTGAATGTTTGGTCCCTGGCTCGTGGCAATAGGAGAGGTGGGGCCTTTCTAAAGGAGGTGTGTTGGTGGTGGTGGCTTTGGGGTTTATAGACAGTTTCCCCCTTGCCAGAGCTCACTTTGCTCTCTTGCTGCTGTTTTCCACCTGCTGTGGAATGAATGATGTCCAGCCTCTGCTCTACCATCTTTTCCTTGCCATCATGAAGCTTCCTCTTGAGACTGTAAACCAAAATAAAACCTTCTCTCTCATCAACTGATTTTGGTCAGGTGTTTTATCCCACCAAGGGGAACAGAGAGCTACCTAGAAATAAAGGGAAGAATCTACAAGATGTTTCTTAAATGAGCAAATAGAGACTGTTTTAGTCTTTGTGGCCAGATGTTTTCTCTTCATAACCACTCTATATATGCCCATAGACCATTGGCTTTAAAAGGCATAGGGGCATTTCAATGATGTTTTCTTAGAAAGGCAAGCTACAGCTTAATTTGGCTTGGGGACTGCAGTTTGCTCATTTCTGGTCTACAGTTGGGACAGAGGTGTGGTAACTATCAGTTTAAAATGTTTCTAAGCACAAGCTAATTTAATATAACATTCAACATTTGATATTTGTGCTTCTCCATTCTAAGAAATAATTGCTATAGTTTCTATACTATCTATTTTCATTAAAGAAAACCTTTAAAAGACTGTGGGAAAACCAATTTGGTAAAATTTTAAAAGTCTTAATGGATATATTTTATTTAAATTTAAACACAACTCATCAATAAATACATGTTAAAAGGCATATTAATATTTAATCTGTTTATAATATGCACATGTAATTGAAGTTATATCAAAGACAGGTAGTGTTACTAAGGTTAATCAATCCATACATTAATTCAGAACACATATGCACACATATACATATGTATAAGTGCATAAAAATAAGAATGAAAATGTATTGTGAAACTATATTCAAGATAAAGGAAAAAATATCATGGCTTCTCTCATGGTTTGATCCAGGTGTCCTCCACAAACAAATGAATGTGTTCTGATGGATCGATCCTCAGCTGATGGCAGTTTGGGCTTTACAACCTTGCTGGAGCTGTGTTGTTGGGGGTGGCCTTACAGGGTTATAAGCCAGCTCCCCCTTGCCAGTATTTGGCAGACCTTCCTGCCGCTGTTTGCAGTGCTGTGGCGGAGGTGATGTCCACTCCTCTGCTCATGCCATCATTTTCCCTTCCAGGATGGAGTCTCCCCTCGAGTCCTTAAGCCAAATAAACCCTTTCCTCCACAAGCTGCTTTTGTTTGGGTTCTTTCTGCATAGCAACTAGAAAGCTGACCGCAACAGCTTCCTTGAAATAAAACGAGATTTAGACAAAGGAGGAAATTGTCACACATGCAGTGTGTATTCAAGACACTACTGATTTCATAGCCAGGAGTGCTTTAAGCATCACTAAAAAGATTTTTAGCAAAGAATGAAAAAGTCCTAATAATGAATATTCAGTATTAAATAAATTAATCAATAAGTTGTTTAATAATAAACAAGATAAGTTATTTTCCAATAATACTTAGTTTAGCAAAGAGAATACTACTAAATAAAATGCTTGTAGGCAAAGAGAAATTCATTAAACTTCAATCTGTGATATTAAAACAATTCAGAAGCACAGTATGAGGAACATTGATAGAAAGTTTAGATGTCTCCTCTGGACTTGGGTTTGAAGCCAACTTCCCTGCAGAGATAATATTCAGCATTACTGGGAAAGAGATTATCTCTGTCAATGATTTTAGAAGGGAACAGGATACTATAGTCTTCAATTCCTCAGTACCCACGTAAAGTCAGATGCACAAGGTGTCACATGTGCCTGGAGTTTGTTTGCAGTGGCTGGAGTCCCTGGAATGCTGATTCTCTCTATATATCTGCCTCTTTCTCTCTCACATACTCTTTCAAATAATTAAAACATTTTTTAAAAAAAACATAGCAAGGAAATGCTAGAAAAAGACTTTAGTGTGTGCACCAAAAATAGTGGACCTGGAAACAGTAGCTTTACTGCGATTTCACAGCTTCATGGATGGTGTTCTCTACCTCTCTTTTGTTTGGAGAGGTGGAGGACATAGACAAAGGAAGGCAGTTTCCCAGGGCTGAAGATGGTGGCATGCCTCATGGGACCTGAATTAACCCTGGGAGTTAACTCTAAGAAAAAGAAATGAATAACATCCTGATTCTGTTTCTATAAAACTAAGTTATCACTATCAGCATGGTAAATTCTGATGACTTAGTTCTTCCCATTTGTCCTCTGGCCAAGTAATATTTTCATAAAAGCTCTAAGATATTTACTGGAATCTCATGAAACAAGGTGTAGAAAAGTACACTTTTAATAAAAATTAAAATTGTGTTTCAGCCTCAGAGATTTTTATTCCAAATCACTCCTTCTGAACACCAAGAAGGATCTTCCTCACTGAGACAGATTCAAAGGCAGAGCGTTGGTGCAGAAGGAAAGAGGTTGCAGAACAATAGCATCTGTGGAACCCAGGGAGGCTTGAGGAACAAATTCATAAGGCTAGAAATGACAAGGGGGTTTTTCTAGTAACCTGGCTCTGCCATCACCCACCAGCTGCCCTTCCCGTCTGTGGCTTCTGGGGAACTCTTGCGCAACTCTGTCATACTTCTGAACAATGCTTGCTGTTTCTAAGCATGGTGAGCTGATAACAAGTGTGAGATGTTGCTTTGATCTAAATCAACTTCCATCATTCCAGGATAGGCAGATGCTAACACAACCATCTCATAGTAACTCTCCAGTCAATCAGCTCATTTGAGCAGAAGCACCCATCCAGTCATCCATCCATGTTCTATTTATGTTACTATCTTTGCAAAGAACATATCCCACTCTCAGCAAAACCAAATCCCAGCCACTGCCTGCATTCACAGAGGAGATGCTTCCCGACCTGAATCCCACCTGACTTGACCGCTGTCAGTAAGATCCACCCAGCGCAGGCTGGCATGGCTGTGTGGCACCCTGGTAGAACAGCTGGCTGGGAATCAATCACTTATTTCTTCTGGAAGCTTCATAAAGATTTCCTTCTAAGACAGTGGTGTGTCTGACAGAAACTGTTTAGTAACAGTGTGTCAGTGTGTGTGCTCCACTAGCCTTTTCCAGAGCCTGGATTCATTTGTAAACATCAGAGTAGAGGGGGCTGAAAGAAAAATTTGGAAGAAATTCTCCACTGAAAACTCTGCACCTCTGGAGCAAAGGAAACACTACAAAGAAGAAGGTTCTCTCTGAGGGTAATGCGTAATAAGCATTAAGTAAATGACAAATGCTCAAGGAATGACGAGGTGAAGACATGATAAACTGCTTAAGAAATATGCCTATCAAATCTGTCATGTAGATGTATCTTCAAATGCAAGCTTTATTCTTCCTCCCCAAAATTTAGTACTATTTTGACATTTCATTAGCAATTATTTAAACTGATTTAACAATTATTTTTAAAGAAAACTACTTGGAATGGTTCCATACCATACTTAGGTACTTCCTCATAAAATTAGTATGAAAGCTCCAATCAGCAGAAGTGGCTTACAAAATCATCTTCAGTCAGAATGTCTAGTTTTTCATGTATCAGACAGAAAGTACCACAACTTCAGTCTTTCCCACAGTCCTTCATCTTACTCACTTGATGTACTGTCTAGAATATGAAGGCCAACATATTTCCACCTTAATAAATGACAGACAAAAAAATCAACAATATACAAAACTTTTAATAAGCACTTAAATGTCAACTATAAGTTGCTACTCATTAAGCCAATTGTAAGTTTGAACAATGTTTAAAATTTTATTTTTTCTAATTAACACATTTATTGTCAATAATTAGATACATTGTATGAGCAAGTCCTGTAATAGCGCCCCCATTTCCCTCCTCCCTGTCCCCAACCCTCTGTGGTCTCAGCCACACACTGCTGAGATCTAGTGCAGGCACAATTTATGGGAGGGAAGCATGTATTGAAGCCGCAGATCCAGGGGAAGTTCCATAATGGTGAAAGGCCATTATTACCCTTTCACAGGTCCAAGCAGAGAGAGATAAAAGCCACCACCAATACCACACACCAGCAAACAGCAGAAAGGCAGGAGCCAAGGGAGAGAAATTTCCTTCCCCTTTATATTATCTTAGGGCAAGGATTTACAACCCTTTCCCAGACTTGTTGGTTTCCTGAGTCTCTGGAATATCCTTCCTGCACTGCCCTCCCAGGAAAGGATGTTCATTTCTAGCTCCACTGAGCTTCCTTACATCCTTCCCCCTACTGAGAGGCTGCCTTCCTGTGAACATTCTCAGAGACCCACCCAAGATTACTAAAGAGGTCAAGTTGACAACAAAACTTAAACTTGAGCATCATAGGGCCCTCCTCACTGAGTTTGCTGGACCAGATGAGATAGGGAATTATAAATTTTACTTTTTACATTTATTTTTAAGGGAAAAGGGGCTTATTTTGGCTTACAGTAAGAGAATAGATATACAGTACATTCGAGTGGGGAAGGCAAGCCGTCAAGTGTGAAAGACACATTGCCATCCATATTACTGTTTAATTTTGCCTTTGCGACCAATTCCCATGCTCAGGGCTGGGGAGGGTGCCTTCTTAGGGTTCCAGTACCGATGATACCACATTTAATCTAATTCTATGCTTATAGTCATTTCATCTGTCTTTGAATTTGAGTGAATTCAAAGTATTTAAATAAATCTAATAAATACCTTTATATTCTCTTTTAAGTAATTTCTGAATAAGTATTGACATCTAAAAAATGGATATTTCTGTTTCCAGATATTAGACATCTTTAATCATTCTTAGGCAAGACCCTAAGAATAGAATGTCAGTATTATAATCCAGGAGGAAAAATTAAAAGTTTAGTATAAATTTTTTGTGTTAAAATTGTATTTAAATGGACTTGACAGTGCCATTGAATGTTTGAAGAGTATATGGTGCATAATTTTTAAAACTTTCCTGATTCTATGTAGAAGTCCAGAGACTGTGGAGCTTCTGACCTTTTTAGAAGACAAAGTTAACAATCCCATCCAATGTGGATTTTAAGTCTAAATTCTATTTCTGACCATCAATATTTTATGTATTATATTAGAGTTAGATGTTAGGTTTGTAAAATTAGATGGCGTTGTTTTGATTGAAATTAGCATCACATTTTCTCTGACATGAGGATGCCTCTGAGATCCCCCATTAATAGCTCCTTTGGGTTATGGGGTTCATTGTTTTATCAAATGGAATTTTTTATTGTGTGAGGACATGTATGCAAAGATCTTATGACTAAAAATACATTTATTATGTTGGAGTTAGCACTGTAGTACAGCACTTATTTCCGTAATCCTAGCAAAATTCAAAGAGATAGGGCCTGGGAAGATGACACAGCAGGTAAAGATGCTTGCTTGTAAAGCCTGACAGCTGGGGTTCAATTCCCCAACCATCCATGTAAAACCAGATGGGTGTGCATTTGCAGGAGCAAGATACCCTGGCGTGTTCATACATACACATACACATGCAAATAAATAAATATATTTTAATTAAAAGAAATATCTACTTCACACCACTGAAGACTAATGATATTAATATTGTGCTACTTCACCTAGAAACTTATAAACATCTGCTAGATTCTCATCTGAGTTTTTCAGTTTAAAATCCTACACTATACCTAATATTTTAGAAACTGAAACATCAGCTAGCCAAATTCATGTGGAAAACATTTTTCTTCTAAGTGAGTGATCTGACGTAAATTGTGTTAAAATAATATTATATAGATATTTATTTAAAGCAATTATGCTTTTTTTTATTTTTGGCCTCTTCCACTGACTACTTCAGTTAAAGTAAAGACATTCTTGCTTGCTGTGAAAATCCTTTCTGATTACTTATATCTATAAAATAATCATGCTCTGGAACCCCCTCCCAACGCCACAGTTGTTTTCCTATGGCTCTTTGCGACTTAACATTGTTTCATTACTTTTTCCATATTTCTTATCTTGGAACCATTTTCTTTTTAAGTAATGCCAAATGTTTATTCTTCACTCCTCTAGAGACTGACTTTCTTTTCAAGAAAGAATCAGAAATGAAACAATTCCTGGCCATCGTCCACATTTACCTATATTTTTCTTCCCCTATGACCCATCATAATGACTTGGTTTTTATTTTTTAAAAAAAGTCTAAACATTTTGCTATATTCGCTTCAAAATAAAGCAAATGAAAATAGCCTCACTTTTGGCTGGAGAGATGGCTCAGTGGTTAAGGCACTTGCCTCTAGTACTTAAGGCCCCAGGTTCAATTCCCCAGGACCTACATAAGCCAGACCCACAAGGAGGTGGCCCTGATGCACTCTCTCTCTTTCTCTCTCTCTCTGCTTGAAAATAAATAAAATAAAATAAAACATACAAAACAGTAATTTAAAAAAATAGCCTCACTTTGAAATAGCAATGTAGCCATCTATCTTTAAATAACAAATAGCCTCTCTACTTTGCAATGTAGTATAAGCATACCTGATGGCAAAGAAGTGGACATATTCTTCTCTGCTGACTGAATTCAACTACGGATGGTGTTGGAGATATTGATATGAAGCTGGAGTTGATGAAAATTACCAGTTTACCAAGAGTGAATTCAAGAATTTTATTAATCTGTGACAAATTGGTGAACTTCCCCTATTTGGGAGAAGCAAGTACAGTCTTCCATGTGGACAGCATGTGTTTTCTTCAAGTGGAGGAAGAAAAAAGCCAACAGTGAGAAGAGAGAGAGAGAGAGAGGCTGAAAACAGAGGGCTCTCAACAGACCTGCCCTAATTGAGGGCTTCATCTTTTTTCCAAACTGTGTCTTTAGTCCAGGGATCAATTTTATATCTTCCCGGAGTACATTGGAAATTCAAGGCAATGAAGAGCACTCTGAACTTTTCCATGACTTTGCTAATGCTTCTTTGGAGTGACAATGAAGTTGAACTCTGTGAGGAAGAAAGGGCATTTCCTTAATTCCCTTTATATATAAAAGCCCTATCCAGTCAGTCTAAATGGTTCCTGGTGTGCAAACAAAGATAGCTAGAATATAGGCTGCAATACATGCCTTCTCACACATCCTTTTTGGATCATTGGAAGCCTTAACACTAAAAACAGCAATAAACAAGTTGTCTATGTTTGTATGAGTGATTCAAGGATGGTCAGAAGCATGATCTATACCTCTCCAAGCCAATTTCATGGGCAACCATGTCTGAACACATACCTGTCACATAATTCCAGAATAATCCAAATTCATCAATATAATTGCTGATATTGGCATCGACGCCTGGGTTGCAACCTCAGCATAAGCAGTATAGCACAAACGCAGCTTCCCCAGCTGATCCCCTGAAGCCAAAACTGAACAAATGAAGCCTAGGATAGTATATGTAAATTGGCATCATGGTGAATAAAATTCCCAGAACAGTGCTACATCTGCTCCCTGCTTCTAGCAAGGCTGAAAGGGTGACAAAACTCCTGACATCACAGGGAGATGCAGTGTTGCAAGGTCAGAGCCGATCACCTTGGGTCATCTTTAGCCCCCCAACATCCTGGTGACGATCAGTGGATCAGTTGTGATCCTTATTGGAATGTAAGAACAGACCTCCAGCTTCCACCACGCCAAGGGCTGAGTGTCACCAGATGGCATCTGAAGCCTATGGTGGACATCTCCCACATTTGCTGTAACCCGGCCTACCAGATGGTCACCAGTGTATTTGCAAAGTGCCTTGATTCATGATTTTCTTCTGTTCTGTAACAATAAAGCCTACATGGAATTGTTTACACATGGAACATGGAAGTGGGGTAACCTAGATCTGTGTTCCCGGGCTATGGTCACTCATGTTTGGTTCCAGAATAAACTACCTCTCATCCTCTTTGAGGTGAGAGCTGTGTCTTTAGTGTAGCGAGCTGTGTTTAGTGTTTTAGTGTCTTTAGTGGGAAAGTCACACAGTGCCTTTGCTCTGGGTTTTTGGCTCATTTCTTTCCTTAGAACTTCCAACTTTCCCACATTTGGCCATGAACTATGTCTGAACTTCTACCCACACAAATTGTTTCTCTTCCTCTGCTTTGACATATGTCGTAACAAGTATGTTCAGTAAATAACCCCCTTCCTTGTTGGTGTCACCAGCTTCCATCTGTGCTCAGTGCCTTATGAAATTCTGGTGTTGGGTTAGATCTGGGGTTTATTGGCTGAGTTATCATGAAGAACTATGTGATATGATCTGGCTATACCATTTCTTGGTATATACTTAAGAACCCTATATCAGAAATAAAATGAACCTAGAAGCCCAACAACTGAAGAAGATATAATGAAGCTGTAGTACATACATACAATGCAGTTTTATTCAGCTATAAAACAAAAAACTGACTTATGGGAGAAAGCGATGGACCTGGGAAATATTATATTAAGTGAAGACACTCAGGTATAGAAAAATGTTATATGCTAACTCTTAGGTGCAGATACCGGCATTGAATTGTGAGATTTGTAAGTAAGATGGAGTAACAGTCAGTACTAGGGGCCAGGAAGCTAGAAAAAGGCCAAGGAAAGAAGTAGGGGAGAGCTAACACATATGTAAGTAGAGGGACGGAATACTCGGCATGGAAAGACCTGAGAGGGCGGATAGAAGAGAAGAAGGTGTAGGGAATGTTTAACCCAAACTAAAGGTGATATGAATAAGCCATATGGAAACCTTCTTCTTTGTTAGATAATTAAAATTAAATTAAAGTCATATGTCCTTACAGGAAAATCACAATGCCGGGGATGGGCAGGGGTTGGAGGGGGGAGTACTATGTGAAGCTGTTATCAATAGAGTGAATGAATCATGGAAAACTGAAAGATAACCATTCATGAGTCAAACGATACATCCAATGAAAGCCAATGGAGTCAAAAGCTATTATAAGGTGCAAAAGTGTGGATCAGCCTAAGCCAGAAAATGAAGAAAGTTCAGGATGTGGATGGGTAAGAAGTAGGCAGTGATAATGCTCTGCCTACAGGCAAAAAAGAAAATGATGTTGCTGATTTCTTACGACACTGACATGTTTGTGTTTCCCAGTGAGATTAAATCTGGATAATGACTGAAATGAACTTGAATGTATCAGGGAAAGTCTGACTCATAAAGTTTTGGTCTAAAGAAAACCAAAGATTATTTTAGGCTAGCAAACAGATGTATTGGTGAGAGTCACAGTATTTACAACAGATAACAGATAAGCCTCAAAATCTCCGGAGAGTAATGTAATGAACATTTATGCTGTGCTTATATAAAGTGCAAATCAGTTATTTCTGATGGCCAGCAATTTTTCATTTGAGATTATTTAGTGAATGACCTCATACCACTTATATAGCTTTTTGACAGCATGCATTTGCTATAGACTCACTTAGTAAGTATTCTTTAGGCAGGTGCTATATATAAGCAACTATTCTTGACTGGTACTGGAGAGACTGAGGCAAAAGGAGTTATCCCCACCCTTGAGAACTATTGGCTGGCAAGGAAGCCAGACACACACATAAAAAAGTGTATCATTTGTTGTAGAGCTCAAAGGAAGGCTGTCTTTATGGATAATGGAAGCAGAGGCTAAAATAATGAGCTTTTTATTGATATCTTTATTATTCATAATTAGATAATTAGCAAATCTCATGAT
>PVHP010039553.1:0-16428 GCA_004024765.1 Zapus hudsonius | reverse complement strand
GTGACACTGTTTCTGAGAGCCATTAACTCAACTAGACTCGTTGAGTCTTGGAAGCTCACATTGGAAAGAATTCTCTGGCTAACACAGACCTCAGCTTCAAGCATTGTCATGGCAGACCCAGCCATGTAGCTAAAGATACAGTGTTTTCCTAAAATCTTCTCATTTTCCTTAGAGCATTTGCTCTAATATTCACAGTAAATATTTATAAAGCAACGACTACAACACTGACCCAACTGGCTGGTGGTTAAAAACAAGCTTATTGAGAAGCAAGTTGTCCCAGGTCACATGACTAACAGGTGAGTGACTGGACCAGAATTCCTAAACCCTTAATGGGTATGTTCTTTGTCAATATAACTTAATGGGAGGGTCACCTTGTGGCTTGTAAACTAATATGATGGTTGCAATCACTCAATTCCTCACCTCATGCTTAAGTAGAGATTTTTGAGTGGAAAATATATATACTAAATAAACGTATGTCAGAATTAGGTTTCTCTACATAGAACCAAGGACACTAACAAGTTTTCCAGATGCATACAGTCTAGACCTAATATGATTATCAAAGATTCAAGCCTTTTGTTAGAGTGGTTCTTATAAGCAAGCTTACCTATGTGGTCATCACTAGGGCTGTGCACCTCTAGCCATTACATTTAAGTTCAGCGGGAAGGGGAAATAGCTTGGAGCAAAATCCTTCTTTCTAAGTCCTTCTTTAAAGAACAAGCTTCCCTCAAAGTGTTTTGTAAGAAACTTTAGCCCATGGCTTCTGTGTAGACTTCTTTGACCACTTCTACTGACAAGAGAGGCAGTAGATGGAATTTTATAGTGAGGCCCAGTGACAGACATGACAATATTGGGACTCTGCTATCAAGGAGGAAGGACAGTGTGGGCATTGGGTGGGAAACTGACAGCCTGTGCATGACCCATTAGGTGCCAGGCACCATTCTAGGTCCTGGGGACACTGGGGTGAAAGACAAAGTCATTAGTACCACAACACTTACATTCTGCACAGAGACAGATGATAAATCAGCAAAAGATACATATGGTTTCAGGTAGTGATGAGAAATAGTGATTATTTTAAATAGAACATAAAGGGACAGTCACCTTGAGCAGGTCATGCTGGAGCAGAGACTGATGGTGTCTGGTATGGGGAAGTAAGCCCTGGGAAAAAGGAACAGTACCATCACAGCCCTGGGCAGGAGGATGCGAGACATTCAGGGGGAGAACCCTTATCCCAAACCTTTAAAAGACTTTCATGGCCTGTTCAGATATTAAAAATAATCTGGGTTGCACCAGTCTGGACGATAATGTTATTGATGTTTTATTCATGAAATATTTTCTTTATCAATATTGTTGCTATCAATATTTCACATTATTCCCTCATTGGTAAGATTGTAATAATAGATTAGATACCTGTTGTTCCCTAAAACTGTTGCTGCATGGAATATATATATATATATATATATATATATATATATATATATATTTCTTTTAGGGCTTAAAGTTTGTTGCTGAAGCACATTAAATATTAATTTAGGACAGGTACTGTAGTTGCTTGAGATTTTCATCTTGTTGATATAATTTTTGGATTCTCTCTACTCTGTAAAAGTGTTTTATACTAGTTTTCAAATTCAGGTGTAATATTTTTGTCTGTTGTTTTGATATAGACGCTTGCTATATAGCCCAGGCTGGCCTCGAACTTGTGACCCTCTTACCTCAGTCTCTGGCGTGTTGAAATTACAGACATGTCTCATCATGTCTGGCTCAGGTGGATTAAGTTTCAAAATATCTACTTATATTTTTAACCTATGCCATTTTCTGAAAGGCAATGTCACCCTTAAGAGGATTTGTCCTTGCTCTCTCTGACCTTGAGTGGTGTGCCCTGCTGATACTGTTTTCTGGAGTCTGGTAAAATCTTTTTTATTGCTGTGATCCATACAACTTATGATTTTATTGATTGCAATAAATTTTACATTTCAAACTTTGCCTTCACGTTGAAGCCATAATCTTTTTAAGCCTCTGCACGGTGTGCAGACTGGACCTTTTATCTGTATTTTCGTGGTCTCTTTCTTGATGGTAGTACAGTCCTCAGCATGTGTTCCATGTGACCATCACTATGAGCAAGCAAGCAGAACCATGGTGTGGAAGTAATCTTTTGCCAATTGTTGCCCCTTTAAAGCTGGCCATGTGGACTCAGTGTTTCTGCCTCTGGATGAGAAATCAGACAGGTTTACAAATCACTCAGGTAAGGCTCTCCCATCAATAATTTAGAACTCCAGCGCTAGGTAACAGGTGGTGCTTTGAACTTGATTCACTATTGAGTTTCTTTTCCATTCCTCCATCATGGCCTGTTAAAGGTAGAAACTGGCAGCACTGAGGATGTGTTTTTCTTTGTCTGGTGCTTTTTCTTTCCCTCCTCCATCATGTTAACTGTGATTCCTGACCTCTCTAGTGTGGAGCCCAGGAAAAAAAAAAGAGAGAGAGAAAACAGTGGTTAAGAAAGTTTTTCCTTCTGGTGCTATTCTGATCTCAATGTTGGTCTCTCTCTGGGGGTGTGTGCTGGAAACTGACTCTTGTTTTCAGCAGTTTGTTATGGGGTGTTTGGATACCCCCATGCCTGGGGGACTCCCTCTCTCCTATGGCTTTATGGTTAGAGGTAACCTTTTCTTCTCTAGTTTGTCATGGTCCTTCTCTGTATCTTGTCATTCAGTTACATCTCTGATTTCTGACACTTTCTCCTTGGGCCCCCAGGTAATCCTCTTAGACAGGATTCTTTGGTCCTCATGTGACTTGTGGAAAGCAATGCATCTAACAGACAGTACCCCACAGCATGGCCTCCACATATGGCTTCTGTGTCAGCAGCTGAACAACCCAATTTTTGCTCTTGAAACTTCTCAGTTGGGGGTCAGACTCAATTTAAGTTGTCCCCAAGTACCAGGGACAACCAGCATGCTCTCAGGATAGTCCTATTGAAGGGTCTCCACCATCTAGGAGGTTGCAGTTACCTTCTCATTGATGGGATAGAACACCTGACCACAAACAGTTTACAGGAGCAAAGGGTTTATTTCAGGCCTACAGTTTTGAGTGGAAGTTTCATCGTGGCAGGGAAAGCATGGCACATTTCTTGTTACATATCTGTGTGGAAGTAGTCCAAGTCCTGGGCTTGGAATGGGGCTAATAAGACGAAGGTCCACCCCTAGTGACACACCTCCTCCAGCAAGGCTCTATTTCCCCACAATTCTACTAACTGGGGAACACGTGGTTATCGGGGATACTTAGCATTCAGACTACCAGAGAGTTGTTGGAAGTATAATCTTGAGCATTATCTGAAGATATTCTCCTACCCTCTACTCTCTCCTTTCTTGATTCTTATCTCTTCTCCAGACTTGAGTGGGTAGTCAATTCAGGATTGTAACTGGTTTTTGACCCTTTGCCTCCTTGATGTTTATTTATTTAATTTTTGGAGGTTTAAAATTTTTATTTGAAGTACAAAGAACTAGCATGATCTCTTTCTCTGGGTGGATGGTCTTAATAGAATCCATCCCAGAAAGGTCACTTAGTCCAACTTAATGACGCCTGCATCCTTTGCATACTGATGGGAAACACTGCCTACACATACATGTCCTGATCAGACCATGGCAGTTTGAGCAGACATGGCAAGAGTGAGGACCCTGGCTGAATGTTCTCAGGTAGCTCCAGGAGAGCTTCTGGTAATAACCCACCTTGACTTCTGAGGAAGTTCAACAAAGGAAAAGGGCCACCCTTTTTAATAAAACATTTTATTTTGATATTATTAGAAGCCCACAAGTAATTAACTAGAACCACACACAAGGAGATGCCATGAATTCTTTCCTTCTGATGTCAATATCTTCCAAGACTATAGAGAAATATCAAAACCAGGAACCTGACATTGGGACAATCTCTGGAGTGCATTGATTTCATTGGTTATGCACACACTCAGTTGTGTGTGCGTGCGTGCGCAGCTTTATGCAGTTTGATCACACATATAGTTTCAAGTAGCCATCACAGCAATCAAGATGCATAACTACCACCAACACAAGGTATTGTCATGCTAACCCTGCGCTGGCAACCACTAACCTGTTCTGTTAACCTGCTATGTTATTCCAGGGGGGACACTCATTGTGCATCTTTTGACATTGCCAGCCATCTGTTTTGTAAGCCTTATAAACAACAATGGCTTCACTTTGAAACACACCCTCCAGGATTTCTGTGCTTCAGCCAAAGTGGAGTCAAGAAGACCGAGGGTTGTCATCCTGTTATCGATAGTTCTGCTTAAGTTTGAAACACATTTTCTATTTTCTGTCAGCTTTTCACTCATTTAACAAATACAGAGCATCTGGCATATTTAAGTTTTTAAAATTTATTTGAGAGACAGAGAGAGGGAGAGAGAGAGAGAAAGTATAGGCTCCCTAGGGCCTCTGGCCACTGCAAATGAACTCTGGGCACATGTGCTACTTTGTGCATCTGGCTTTACATGGGTACTGAGGAACTGAACCCAGGTCAGTAGGCTTTGCAAACAAATTCCTTTCACTATCGAGGTATCTTCCTGACATTGTATGGTCTTTGATGTTATTGCCTATGTAAGGGTGAATGTTCACAGGAGAGTAAATAACTCCCAGGGTCTTCTCTCACATTTCTGCAAAGTTTCTGAGTGATTTCTCTGCAACTAATTTTTCCTTAGTGACTTAACTTGATTTTTCCCTGAAACTGGAACTTTTGTACCATTTTTCTGCTCAGTTTCAAAAAGTCTCCATCCCAGTGACCTGCCATTTCATGTTCAATGTCGTGGAAACATCAGCAACCTTAAAAGTTTCACGATGTGCCTAGCTCTTCAAATCTCTCCTGATCTCTGAGAGAACTCTCGTTTCATTTTGCTCCCTCATTTTTTTTAAAGACATGGTTCTTTTGGAAAAAAAAATTACCTGAATCTCTTATGTTGAAATTTAATTCTTTATCCCTTTTAAATAGCCTCTTCATCCTACAGTGATGCAACCATTCCTTCCTTGCCTATGATTCAGGACACCTTGTCAAGGCATTTCCAAAGACTCCAGGAGTCTTCTCTCCATTTCTTAGCACCAGACCTCTGACAGTTAGACGTGTCTCCTCCCTGCGTGATCAAGCCTGCTTTTGCCTCTGTGGGTTGTGCTGACTTAAGCTTTCTGCAATCCTATACTTTATTTAAAGATTCCAGAAGCTTAGCTAGTCTGAACGAGAGAAACAACCAGCTGGTGGTCTCCCAGGTCCCCTCTGGAAGCCAGGACGAGGCTGATATCGGCTCCCAAGTCTCCTCTGGCTCTGCAGCTGTTACAACAACTGGTCTCATTGTAGTTGATGGCTCCACAGTTCCACCCATGAATTCATTCGAGATTCTTTGGTGGGTCACATCCTGTCTGGATGATTTATTGATATCTGTTTTGTCAGACTAGAGCCTTCGGTGCAACTTTATTGAATGCTCCAACCTGCCTATTTCAAGGGCACACGTCTTCCTTGGGAAAGGGCAAAGCAGTGAAACCATCTCTTGTTTCTTTCTTTTGTTTTTTTTATTCCTTCATGCGTTCAACTGATGCTCTCAGTTCCTTGTTTTTGTTTTTGACATTTTTGGAGAGCTTCTTACAAGGTGCTCTTTAATGGATCAGAGAATTTCAGAAGAAAATGAAACAATCCAAGGAAGTTTGGTTTTAAGATGAAAACGTACAGTTGAAAGAAATGATGTAACTTGATCTGCTATATTTAACAGCTTCCATTTCCTTTTGCGTTGTGTGTTCTTTTGTTTATCTTTTAACTTATTCTAATTTGAAGGTTTGAACGACTTGTGCCTTAGATGCATGCTTCTTCTATCTTCCTCCCTGGTGCTTGAGCAGAGGGTGTCCTCTGGTTAATTCGATCCTATCATTCAGGACGTGGGGGACCTTCCAGTTCCTGTGTAGAAGCCTGTGCTAGTCAGCTGAGGTAAGCCAGCTTGAAAGAAGTCATTGACTTTGGTTCACAGTTTCTGACCTTGGCTTCTTGTCCTTGCTACAGCACAGAGGAGACCTGTTCACTTCATGGTGGCCAGGAAGTGGAAAGGAAAGAAAGAGGAAATGGTTTTGGGGGGTGATAATAGCCCCTTCAAAGGCACCTAACTTCCTTCCATGAGATCCCACCTTCCAAAGGTTTCCCACCTCCTAACAGCACCGTGGACTGGCACCCAAGCCTTTAGCATATGACAGCGTGGACAGGAGACATTCATGATCCACATCACCCCCCTCTGTCCAGGCATCTCTTTGCCACAGATGTTCACTTTTCTACAGATAATAATTCCTGGTTACAGCGTGTTCCGTTCATAACATGGTCTGCTTTCCAAAAGGCTGCCATCTCAAGGCATCTCATTTTGCCATCTCTACTGAGAGATCTGAGCCATGACAAACGCAGGGTTGAAATGGGAGGGGATAGGATGGTGTGGGATGAGATGGGGCGGGAAGAAGCCCTTGCATGTTTTCTGGAGCCTTCGAAGTCAGCCAGCTGCTTTGGACTCAGCAGCCTGCTGCCTTATTTTCACAGCTGAAGTGAGGCACGACAGTGTCTTCCTTCCTTCCAGCTTTCATTCAGAAAACAGCACATGCAGCAGTGTTTGCTGGCAGGGCTCTTTCTGCTCACCTCTGGACCACATGGTCATGTCCACTCTCATGATATCCCTGGAGACCTCCTGTCCTGTCCTGGAGCAGAGGTGGTCCATTTTCTCTTCTGTCTCCCATCTAGTTGTGCTTGTGCTGGAGCATCACGGGATCAAATATAAAGCCTTGTCCCTCCTCCCCTAGGACTGGCTCTTACTGGACCACAGTTCCATCAATGGACTCTAAGACAGGCTCAACATCTTCTGCTCCTCTTCTGTTCTCCTAGCTCCTGGGCCAGGCCTTTGGAAGTTTACATTCATCATTGACTGTATCCTGGCAAGGTCCTTCTGCCTCTACTCTGGCCCCCTAGGCTGGGTCTGTTATTCCTGCAATAGCCAGATAAGATGTTAAAAAAATATATGTCTCTAGTCCTCTGACTTCTTGGTTATCTCATTCCTCCTATATACAATGCCCTCCCCTTTCCCCATCACAGCCTGTGACAGAATGAACTCTTGTCCCCACTTTCATGATATCTATCCTCAGCTACAGCCTCACAGTAGTCCTGGTATACTTCTTGTCCTTTGACCTTGACTTAGTCACCAATGGGTTTTGACCTTGGAGCAGGAGTGGACCTGACCTCCACAGGTGACTGATGGGAGCCTGTACCAATGGGGTTTCTCTTCTTACTTCTGCTCTCATCATTTTTGCTATTGCAAAAGTTGTATTCTGAGCTCAGGTCCCCAAGTGGGCATGATTAGGGGAGGAGACACAGCCTAATCGCCTGTAGATGTGGAGAGAGAGAGAGAGAGAGAGAGAGAGAGAGAGAGAGAGAGAGAGAGAGAGAGAGAGAGAGAGAGAGAGAGAGAGAGAGAGAGAGAGAGAGAGAGAGAGAGAGAGAGAGAGAGAGAGAGAGAGAGAGCCTTCCTAATGGGCACTATTAAACATGTGTGGTTGCCTTGCAGTGATTGCTGACCAGGCACAGAATTCAAAGCCCTTACCAGGGCCCACCTCGTGGTCCACAGGGTCCTCTCTAATGGCATCTTTGGAGCACTCTTTCCCTTATTGATTGCATCCAGCAGCTGCTCCTGTCTTGGGGCTTTGTGTTCATGGTGTCCTCTTCCCTTACAAAGTATGTTTTCCGACTAGATCTCTGCTAGTGATAAATGTGGAGAAAGGAGAAAGCGAGTCCGCCAGGTTCAGAAGAAAGCTGTTATGTGGGGTGGCCTGAGGAGGTGACATTAGTGCAGAAAGCTGGGGGAAGTGAGGGAACAAACTGCACACCTCAGTCAGGAGGAGGGCAGGATGTTCCAGGCAAGCAGAACCTGCTCAGCACTCTACGTGTTTCTTCCCGCATCAGCTCCTCTCTTCATCTGGAAAGTTCTTGCTTCTCCCCTCATCCTGCAGGCTTCCTTGTCTTCTAAACTGGGCCAATCATGTCCAGGCCTCAGCTCATGGGAGGAGGGTGGTCATGGTCTCTGCTGCAGCAGATGGCTCTATAGTCTCATGATGACAAGCCTTTCAGATATTTTTTGGAAACTATCTTTCATTTATAGCCACCTGACAACATGAAAAGTTAGTCTTGGCAAAAACAATATTCAGGAAAAATTAAACATCTTCACTCTGCTGTTCTAGCACATATCTGAAACTTTCCCCTGGGTCCATCCAGTTGAGTGCTCTTATAGCCATCTGATGGTGGTTAGAATTGAATTGCCCTTTCATGTATGTATGTATGTATGTATGTATGTATGTATGTATGTATGTATGTATATTTATTTGAGAGAAAGAGAATGGGTGCGACAGGATCTCCTGCCACTGTGAATGAACAGCATGTGGCACTCTGTGCATCTGGCTTTACGTGGGGACTGGGGAATGAAACCTAGACCATCAGACCTTTAACCACCCAGCCATCTCTCTAGCCCTGGATGGCCCTCTTCTTGCCCCTTCTTCATTGGATCACCAGCATGTATTGAGTTTGCAGAGCATGAGGCCTGGGAAGGAGTGAAACGGGCCTTGCTGTGTTCTTATGGTCTCAGAACCAACCACACGACAGCTTCCACCTCATCCCGGCTTGTTAGACTTACGGGAGCTCATACTTCCTCATAGACCTTCAAACTTCATCCCCCGGTGATCAGTGTGCAGTTAGTCCCAGAAGAACTGATCAAGTCCTTGTTGATGTCATGGCTCAGTATCCTCTTAATTAGGACTGCACAGGTAAATGCTTGCGGTTAGTCCCAAGGCAAATGGCTGTGAGCATTTTATTTGCTTTGTTACTCTTCTGACACTGAGAATTCTACAGTTTCTTTTCCAGTTGGCTGCTATTTTTTTCACCTTACTTTTTGACAGTGCCTAATAACATAGTCTTATACACAGCAGAAGAGAGATATTTCATACTTACATGGATGAGACTATTCCTTATTTTATTAGAAATAAAAGACTCTTGGAGGTCAAACCTTGAGTGGTATTCTTTTTAAAGATTTTATTAATCTATTTATTTAGAGAGAGAGTGAAAGAGAGAGGGGAAACTCCAGATGCACGAGTCACTATGCATCTGGCTTTACATGGGCCCTGGGCAATTGAACTTACAATGTCAGTCTTTGCAAGCAGTACCTTTAACCACTGCCCATTTCTCCAGTCTTAGTGGCATTCTTTGTTGATTACTGGGGGTGGAGCATGGGGCTTGATGCCTTCTAGGCAAATGCTCTACCCCTGAGCTCCATCCTCATTGGTGCTGGTAAGCTTGTTCCACAGCAGAAGTAGCAGAAGTTTGGGGAAATAGTGTTTACTTACCAGGAGGCCTGGACTGTGGCATTCTGGGTAGAATGGATACTGAGTAAGGAAGAGGAAAGATGGCTTCTGGTCTCAAAAACTGAGGAAATGTCCATAGTTTTCATACCATCAGAAGTTTAGCACGTTACATGCCAACCCCTGAGGACCAGCCCATGTGCCAGGTTACTCTTCTTTATTGTCGACTGAGTGATGTGTTTAGAACCATCCATGCCAAGAGCACTTGGCTGATTCCTGAAGGTGGAGCTGTGGCAACATCTCCCTTTCTTCTCAATATCTCCAGGGTCCTTTACATGGCTGGGATCTGGAATTACTTCATTATTTTCATGGAACATTCCAGACCCAAAGCTCCTCCCTGAAACCACAGCTTCTGTTAGATTTTCGCTCCTTTACCATGTGTGGTCACCACAGGAGAGGAAGGTAGCTGAGCTGGATGAGGCCCTGTTTCGCTCATGGTGCTGTGGACCAAGAGGGGTATAATAGGCCATCACTTCCTCTCCTATTTCTAGGGACCAGCACCTTTCCAAGGAGTCTGGAAGACTCATTCAGAGGCTTGGAGGAGGGCCCGTGACCAGCTAAAGGTACAATGGCAAGGCCCGTTCTACCTGCTTCTACCTGCCCTCTGATGATGTCCTCTATTAGGACAATAGGGCCGGATGGAAACAGCCACAGGTACCACAACTACCACATGTGTACTGTCATTTACATATATGCATGCTTCTTCAGATGTGTCCAGGTATGCATGCATGTCTATGCATACATCTACCCTCCCCATCCTGTACACTGAAATACCTTCTAGGCATGTACAATATATAAGATATTATAATACAACTTTTCAGTAGTTTTTGTTTAAGAAAGTAAGGAGATGACAAGCACCTTTCAGGGCTTCACAATCAATAATGGACAGAGCTCCTTCTACTTATGCCATCAGGAAAACTATCATGCCTTTCTGGTTCACAGGGGAGCCCCAAATCTGGAAGCCATTCCTTGCTGTCTCCCCATACCTGATAGCAAGAAGTGGCACTGTAGAGCCTGTCACATGGTCCAGACTGGGCCATTGATGGAGTAGGTGTGAAATGAGATCTGATTTTCCATGTCAAGGAGTAGTTATTCTGAGATAGTCGTTGGCTGCCCTGCCCACTTCATCCTTTCTGAGATATTCCCTGCTCTCCACCCTCAGAGACAGCAGCAAATTTGGAATAAACAGATGTACACTCCCAATTTAGATTGCTTTTGCCAACTCGCATTACCTTATGTTTATTCGAGTTAAGTTTTGTCTGCCTGCAGGCTGTGCAATCCCCCAAAGTGTTAAGATGCATCTGGAATTTCTTGCAATTCTTCTTAGTCAAAATAATTTGGAACCAGTTGAAATCTCTGGGAAGAGATTAGATAACAATTAGGTGACAATTACTCATGTCATCTCTGACCAGGTAGCTGAGGCAGGGCTGGCATGGGCATGGGGCAGGATGCACAGCCCTGGAGGTGGTCAGTGAGGCCATCTTGCTGTGTGTTTTTACAAGGAAACTTCCAAGCTGTGCTTCCCCTTGGCTTGGAAGCTACCTGTGCTGGGAGTCAGCAGGAGGTGTGTTACATAAAGTCCCTTCTGTCAGACAGAGAGGAGAGGGGACTAAAGAGCAAGAGCCAGCAAGAAGTGATCTAAGGAGAAGGGAGCTTGCACAGCAGCCTGCTCAGACATGTAAAAACTCAGGCAATGCCTTAGTCTTGGGGAGGAGGACCTGTGTGTGACTCTAGTGTCAGGCTCTGAAGAGACTGAGCCATCATCCTGGTCACATCCTAAAAGCTTGGAGAGAGGAGCTGGACATGAATGGGAGCCATTCATCTCAAGACCTGGGGTAAGACAGTGAGGAACAGCTGAGAGGGAAAGATGAAGGGAGCTGCTTGCCGGAACCCTGTCTCTGTGAGCATCTTGGTGCCAGGCTCTGGTGTGTGGGCAGCGGCTGAGCGGATCCCAGAGTGTTCCAGTGAGCTAATCTTGTCAGCCTCAAGCTGTTCCACAGATAGTGGGTGTGAATTCAAAACCATCTTAGATGTTCAGCTCTATAATGTTTCTTTGAAGAAAATAAAAAAGGCATTGAAGAAGTATGAGACTCATATGATTCCTTTATTTTGAGGCCAGTGAGCTCTGAAATGCAAGAGTGGGAAGGTTTAGAAAAGGCAGCAAATGCCTCTCCCTTACAGCCTTCTTGGCTGATTTCTTTCTCTTTCTGCCTTGGCATGGCCCCTTGTTTCTACTCCAGTTCTAGAGAGAAATCAGCAGTACTCAGCCTCCATCTCTCCTGGTTGGTCTCTGCCTCCATCGTTGGCTGGTTGTATCTCCCTGAGCAGCTGAAGTGTAGAAAATGAGCCTTGAGGAAGGTTGAACACTGAAGGAAGCACAACACTGACTCTGTCTCTCTTGGCTTCTAGTAAATCCCCATGCCACCTGCAGCCTGCTGTCCCTCACCCACCTCATCTTCCCCCTACTGCGGGGACAGATGACTTGCAGCTAAGAATGAGAAATGAATGGCTCTTTGGGGGAGGGGTGGGGCTTCATTAGCCCCTTCTCCATTCATGGAGGAAAGTTCACTGCTCATAGCATTCCTCCCCATCCTCCAGTGTTTACATTCTTCCCACCCCCTCTTCTGCAATATTTCCCGGGTTTTGATATAGATGTCTCATTTAGCAATGAGTATCCAACAGTCTTTTATTTTCAGCACTCTGACTGATGAGTTTTGGGACTTTCCAATAGTCGCCACTAACAGCAAAAGGTGAGATCTCTAACCAAAGGTGAGAGCAGCATCAACCTATAGGCAAAACCATAGCGATTTAAAGGGACCTTTGACAGACACAATATATCCACTTAACCAAACAGCAGTAAGAGTAACTCCCTCCTAGGCAGTTAATAGGAGCTGGGGAAGGGTGTGTGTGTGTCATTCTCTTTAGTGGGAAATGGGGAAAGGAAGGAGTTAGAAGGAGTTTAGTGGTAAGTGGGGGAAAAGAAGGGGTTCAGCTAGAGTGGGAGGAGGCTGAGTAATGGGGTGGATGATCAAAAGACAACATATACATGGATGAAGTTGTTAAAAAAATAAAATAAGTAAAAGAGAATAAGTGAAGAGTGCCAATGTCTGAGAGGAACAATAAAGCTACAGCCTGGGTGAACCTGGCTAGTGCTCTGGGTTAACTGAACAGGAGGACGTAGGTCCAGAAGGGAATCTGAGGCCACACCTAGAAGAGAGAACCAGGCCATAATGATTCATGGCTTCCTTGAAAGCATAAGGACCCAAGAACCCACATAAATATGTTGGGTGCAGTGGCGCACACCTGTAATCCCAGTGCTGTGGAGGTGAAAACAGGAGGATCTCTGGGGCTCACTGGCCAGCGAATCAAGACTAATTGGTGAGTTCCAGGCAATTAAGAGACCTTGTTTTAAAAAGAGGTAGACATCTTCCTGAGGATAACACCCAAGATTGTCTCTTGCTTTCACACACCTGGCACACATGTTCACATCCACCTGTGTGTCCCCTCCCACATATAAACACACATATACACATACAAAATACTCAGTGTTGTTTTAGCTTATGGGGTTGCTGTAACAAAGCACCACAGATAGGGTGGTTTGAACATTAGGAATTTACTTCAACATAGTCCTGAAGGCTAGAAGTAAAGGTGACAGTTGGCAGGATAGAGGTCTTTTGAGAACTAGAGGAAGGATCTGATCAGGTTTCTCTTGGTCTTAGTGGTTTCCAGGTGGATGTCTTCTCTCTGTATCTTCACATGGTCTTCTCTCTGTGCATGTCCGAGTTCAATTTTGTTCTTGTTATAAAGACACTATTCATATTGTACCCCATGCTAACTTAATGCCCTTCTAAAGACCTCAGCTCCAAATTCAGTTATATTCTGAAGTATCCGGGTGAAGGCATCACATAGGAATTTTTGAAGGGATAGCACATGATAATGGTCAAAGAAAGATTTTTCCCCTAAGTCCAGCTATGAGGAACACCCACTTGGAGAAGCAAAATAGCTGAAGACTATTGCAAAGGATGGACTGACCCTCGACGCTCTCTCCTGAAGCCTAAAAATTAATATTCATTTCTTCATGCCTTTGTGTTTTCATTCTTTACTACTGAAGTTCCTTCCCAGCTGAGCCAGAGCTGGATTTCGTTTGCTTCAGTGAGGCTCTGAGCACAGGAGGGGAGAGGCTGGGAGTGTCCAAAGCTTTGTGACATTCCTGACCAAACCCCCAGGAAGTCCCAGGATGTGTTGGCAGTTCCTAGCATGTGAGCTTCCCAGGGGCTTGGCATTGTGGGCGGCAAGCTGATCAAACTGGATCTAAGTGGCACATCCAAGTCATGTTGGAAAAGGATTGGGTTTTCATTATTTAAAAAATATATTTATTTATATGCAAGGAGAGAGAGAGAGAGAGAGAGAGAGAGAGAGAGAGAGAGAGATTGAGAGAAGACAGACAAAATGGGCATGCCAGGGCCTCCATCCACTGCAAATGGACTCTAGACACATGCACCACTTTGTGTATCTAGCTTTACATGGGTACTGTGAAACTGAACTGGGGTCATTAGGCTTTGCAGACAAGTACCTTAACTGCTTAGCCATTTCTCCAGCTGGGGTTTTCATTCCTTCAGGTAAAACAACAGTGAATTAATATGAAGGCATGGGTCTGGGGAACAAAATCATTTCTAAATTTTGCACAGAAACACTTATAGAACTGGGAGATGTTCTCAACATAAGAGAGGAGGGCCTGGACTAATGACCAGGACTCAGCTCCAATCAGAGGGAAGAAATGATCTCAGGCCCCTCTGGCTCTAGAGCCTGGCACCATGGACTGCCCTTGGACAATGACAGCAAATGGCATGAGAAGAGGGAATGCTCAGAGCGGAGTCTTTGAAGCCCAGGTAGTTTTTGTTGAGTGCCACCCTCCCGTGCTGGGAATAATATTTCCATAGGCAACTTGTGCTCCAGCAAGACTTGCACAATACCAACAGTTCACCTGGCCGTAGGACCAGGGGCTGACCATGACCTATAGTGACAGAGTCCAGCCTACAGGAGGTATCTGAGCTCCTGGCAGGTGACAGTAAGTAAAAATGTTTATGAGGAATTTAAGGTGAACCTTTTGAGTCCATGGAAGGGAAAATCCAGATCTTAAACCACACCCCACTGGGTAGGGGCTCTGGGCAACTTAACTTATGGAAGTGTGGCCATTGTATTGATTGAAATGACAGGCAAAGGTGACCTGAAGAATTCCCATTACAGGTATAAAGATGAATGGTAGTTTAAAAACTACAGATGGGGAAGGCATTGAGTAAAAAGAGTATAACATATGTAAAAACATAGAAGAGAGAGAACACCAGCCATATTTGGAGTGCCTTGAAGATAAGCCCAATTTTAACTACAAATAAGACATTTTATATCACTTTACAGTTTACCAAGAGCTTTCATATCATTTTTGTTGTATCTTTTAAAATGCTATTGCTATTCTGCCACTTCAAACAAACTCTAGGTGCATGTGCCACTTTGTGCATCTGACTATTGAACTTGGCCAGGCAGGCAGGCTTTGCAAGCAAGTGCCTTTAACTACTGAGCTGTCTTCCCAGTCCTCTGTTGTATCTTTATAATGACCTGATGAAATACTAAATTAATATTTTACAATAGAGAAAACTGAGGATCAGAAATGATAAATATTTTCTCAAGTTCACAGAACTTGATATTATAACCAGGGCGTCTTTTCAGGCTTCACATGCTTCATATGCTTCACCATGGTATGTTACCTACCTGGATCTCTGCTATTTTACAGGGATTGGGTGAGGCTTATGAGTGACGTACCTTGGCAAGAAATCGCATATTTTCTCTGATACTGTTTAGAACTTGCCAGCTGCATGAGTGCAATATAGATGTATGTATGTATATATGTATATGAATATGTCTATATATGAAAGATCAGCTTCTAGTTGATTCTATCATTCTCAATTTCCATAGATAATTCAAGGTGTAGCCATGGCAAATTTCTCTTTCCATCCTCCATGGGTATTCCTTTGGAATCGGTCATTTTTCCTCTTATACAATGTTGGCCTGTAACTCACTATGGATGTAGTTCAGGCTGGCTTCGAACTCATAACAGTCCTCCCGCCTCAGACTCACAAGTGCTGGCATTATAGGTGTGAGCCAATCCTCCTGGCTTATAACCATTCCTCCTCTGAGGCTTCAGGCTGCAAAGGGCAGGGCTTTACCAATATGACACTCTTGCTTCCAGTCAGTGGTTACCCAGGGCCATGATGTTAACTGGGTTGTGGGGAAGGAAATGGAAATTGTTCCCACCGGGGCTAGCTGCCCAGGCCTGCTGGGGCCTGAAGAGTCATGGGTCTGTCATCCTGGAAGGAAGCCAGGGGGCAGAGGCCAGGCCATTCTGCTTCTGTCATAACTAGGCCACTTACCTGTCCCAGTATAGGAGAAGCAGCTGCCTGAGGACTCAGCCTGGAGCCACCATGACAAGGGGAGCTGGGGACAGAGAGGCAGTGTAGGCGGTGACACATGCTGAAGGCTGTCACAGCGCGACTTTCACCTGCACTCAATGCAGGGAAGGAAATAGACGGGTTCATGCAAAAGTTGGCATTTTCTGTACATTTGATTGAAGAAGCCAGCATTTTCCTGAGTGAAGATACAATGTCTGTGTAATCCTCCTCCTGACTCCTTGAAAAAACAATCTTAAAGCGAGCTCATTAGTCAGGTAACTGTGCGTGCGTGTGTGTGTGTGTGTGTGTGTGTGTGTGTGTGTGTGTGTGTGTGTGTGTGTTTATCCCAGGTGCCGCAGCAAGATGTGCAAAATATTTTCATTCCTTGATGCTTGAGGTGAATTTTATTAGGAGGAACAGTTGGAGTCTGACATTCCAGTCAGATGCAGTTAGAAGCGAGTTCTCAGTGCTTAACTGGAATTTTGCTTTTCAAGGTTCAGAGTTCAAAGGTCTTCTTCAGGGCACAATGAGAGTTTGTAGGATACAGACTAGTGCTCAGCTAACTTTGAGTTGTG
>PVHP010039552.1:0-16290 GCA_004024765.1 Zapus hudsonius | reverse complement strand
ATAAACTTTTCTGCTCTTATGTGTTTCCCCAAAAGATATAGTATCTTTCTATTCTCTGGAACGAAATTCCCAGTACTTTTTTTGTTCCCCTTTGGACTATAGCAACAAAGCTATTATTTACTCTGAAGAGGTGCAACATCTTTCCCCACCAAGATTATTCTGAGTTAAACATTCCCGAAAGAGTCAGGAAGAGCAGTCCAGGGGACATTCCCACTAGATGTGCAGAAAAGTAAGTGTCACTTGCAGAAAAAAATGTATATATATATATATATATATATATATATATATATATATATATATATATATATAATCTCCCAGAATTACTTGTGAACTTAATTCTCTCGGAAATTTAAAAAAGATGGGCTGGAGAAATGGCTCAGGGGTTAAGGCACTTGCCTCCAGTGCCTAAGGCCCCCAGTTCAATTCCCCAGGACCCATGTAAGCCAGACCCATAAGGTGGTGGCCCTGGTGCTCTCTCTTTCTCTCTGTATCTCTCTGCTTGAAAATGAATAAGTAAAATATTAAAAAAAAGAAATTTAAAAAAGATATCTTTATCATCCATAATTAGATACATTGTAGAGCAAATCTTGTGATGCTTTCCCCATTTCTCTCCTCTTGGTCAGAACCCTCCTCTGTGCACATACTGGATCTGTCCTTGGTCTCGGGGGTTATGAATTGTACAGGAGATAGGCAGGTTTTTTTTCCATTGTGTGCAATGTCTCTGGATATTCTCCTCCACCATGGCTCTTACATTCTTTCTGCCCCCTCTTTCACTCAATTCCCTGAGTCGTGGCTGGATGAGTTTTAGTTCTTCTTTATTGTAATATTTGGAGCTAGTTATTGTTTTTTTTATTTTTTTCTGTGCCTTCTCCTTTCTTGCTTTCTTTATTTCTAGATGAAGTTTGCTTAGACATTAGGTTTTAATGCTTATTTGCTTATTAATTCCATTGGTTTGCAAAACACTGCTGAAACTTCAGGCGTGCAGTTAAATTTTTTGGAGTCCTTCTGACACCCTGATAGTCAATTCTGAAGTTTACCAGGCTACCCTGACACCTAACTTAACTGCAAATTTCTTGCAACCCAGTTACTGAGGCAACACTTCTCTAAAGATTCTTCCACTGTAGTTTTTACATGCAGAGGTATTTCCCTGGAAATCGAAGGATGAGATCACATGCAAATCACTTCTCCCAATGATCTGGCCATAGGGAACTGTATAGGTAGCTGCTTTCAGAAGGCTATTTTCTGACCAAAGAAAGCTTCCCACTTACACATGAAGAAATGAGTGCTGAGCCAAAGCTCGAGAACTCTCTGAAGGATTGGAGTGCTATTTTTCTCCTTCCCAGCACTTACCCTATAAATTCTAAGTGCTCTCACCTCCCTGAACCACGGTCTTGACCTCCTTAATGTGCACCAATACAGGTTCTGTTTGATCCTTCTCCACTCTGTGCAATGACCCTGAAGCTGTCTGCAGGCAGGCTGGAAGCTGGTGCAATTTTAGAGCTCACCTCATTGGTTTCCTCCTCTTCCTGATCATGGTCTTTGGGTCTTTGGTTCTCTGTCTTCAGAAGATGAAAACTTTTGGTTCAGAGATTTTGTTTCCTTTGCTAGGTGTTAAGATACAATGCCAAGTCCAGATTCAGTTCCTTAATCATGGTCGGAAGCAAAATTCACATGTAAGGCTGTTCCTGTCTCATGTCTTTGAGTTTGCATTCATATTCTGAACCGGCATGATTTATATTCATTGGAATATCTGTTGTCAAATCTTTTAATTCAAAAATTTTGGCATGGCTATATTTAACTTTGAATCTATGACCATAATTAGCCTTAAATATGGAAAGTAGTTACACCTAGACAGGGATCCAATCAAAAATACAACCTGGAAAGAATATCGTAGCAGTCACATGCATGAATACATATGAAGCATGCATTTTCTATGGCTAGATTCATCAACTTTCGATTATTTACACAGGTTACTCTAGTGATATTCACAACTCCACTGGTCATCATTTCTGTATCAACACAATGTCGATTGTGCCGAAACCTATTAGTAGCCTTTAAATTGCTAAAAAGCCAAACGTTTTCTTATTCACCAAATATATTACTAATGTGTCTCATATGATGTTTCCAGCAGTGAGAAGATCTGAAATGACCAGACATCCTATCCTTGAACATCTCATTGACTGAGAAGTAGCTATGGCTCTCAAGCTAGATCCCATAGAATTGGAACAATTGCACCAAGCATGTTTTATTTTTTTTTCCCATTGTGGCATTCATGGACTCCTTTGTAATAAAAGTAACTTCAGAAAATCATTTCCCTGAACAGAAACATCCAAATATCCCAGTAGTCTGAAATAGGAAGAGGAAAATATTAGAATGCATTGTCAGGAACTATCATGGATTTAGCTTAAATTTTTGAAATATTACTTTGGAACTATACAACATTAATTAATGTAATGATTTCATATCTGATTTGAGGAAATATGAGAGTTGATCGACTAACACATTTTTTGCCTAATTTGAAAAAAAATAAACAGATCTTTGTTTTTTTTTTAATTTAAGCCTGCATACCATATGTTTATTTTAATCATATCAATTGTTTTGCTATATCAACTAGTCATGATTACTGATTAAAATATACCCCTCCATGAAGGAGGCCTCCTTTAAATGGCTAACAAGCCAGTTTTATATTTTTTTTCTTTATAACTCTATCTCAAAGGTAGTAATTTCTTGAAAACTTTACTGATAATGATTTAAAATTTTAATTCTTTAATGCAACCAAAAGATAATGAAATCTACTCATATATCCAAAGTCCACTTCTGAGAATCACTGACACTATCCTAATTAATCTGTTTCCAACAAAACAATCAAAGGTATTATAAGGTACTACATTTGTGTAACTACACTTGTGTACTAAGTCTCAGCAAGTTTGTTTAATAATATATAGCTGAGGTTTGGCAATGGAGGTATATGTTTATTCTCCCAGACTCAAAAGTTTGAATGAAGTAAGAGGACTCTGAGTTTGAGGCTATGGTTCTACACAGAAATTTCCTATGTAAAAAATCAAATAAACAATTTAAAAATGTATCCATGTGTATATAAATTAATCCCTTACTCCATATATGTTTATTTGTATATATGTATATACGTGCATATGTATGTATGAAGGTATGTATGTAGATGCATAGATTTATGCTAAAAGAATAATTATAATATGTAATGGGCTAAAATAATAATTTCCATGAATGTTAGTGGTACCTATCTATAATACATTATTCCACATGAAAATAAGGCTTATTGTTAACAAAAACACTACAAAGACAGTGGCCAAAGTCTATTTTTAATATAACCTGGAACAAAAAATTGATTATTTCAGCAAAATCCTATACATGTATGTCTATTGATTATCCATTCGAACACTATGTTCTTTCACTCATGGCTTCTAACTATGAGGTTGCATGAGGCATGGATAGTGAGAAAGCAGAGGGGTTCTTCACATGACATCATACTGTTCCTGGGGAATTATCAAATAATACTAATTACATGATAGCTAAATGTCTAGAGTAGTTACTTCTGATCAGGAAAATAGTATATACTGTTCCAGAGAAATAGGAAATGATTATAATATCAATGCTTCTTATTTCTTCAGACTAGCAATTCATACCCATGCATTCAAATTCTTTTACAAGTGTGAATTACAGTTTATGGGATAAACAAAGCATACATCACCTGATTAAGGGCACTCGGGTAGCTTTCCAAAAGGTTGTCAGGGACAAATTTCTTGTTGATTTTACCACAGGCTAACATGCTTATACTATAATTTCATTAGGATACATGTCATGAAGCCATCTCCCCAAAGTAGTGTTAATTTAATTGCACGAAGAAAATTGATATATAAGATCAAAATGACTTTTGGGCAATGCAATCACCTCAGCTCTAATCCAACATAATCGATCTTTAAAAATCTGCAAAGCAGTAATACATGCACACACACACACACACACACACACACACACACACACACACACACATATATATATATATATATATATATATATATATATATATATATATATATATATATATATATATATATTGCATCATAGGAACTAAATAGGATTGCCTACTGCTGCCTGGGAATGCACTTGAGCTTGTGCAGCAATACCTACAATGAATATTTAAAGTGAACAAAACACAGTGGAAACACATCACTCTCACTACTAGAGTGCTGATGGAGAGCTGAACCATGACATGGAACGTAACTTACTTGTCTTTAAATGGAGGATTTTAGGCAAAGTCTTAGAGTCTGGTTACAGGTACAGGTGGTCTCTACCACAAAGCAATCCAAGGATATAACATTTATTTCTCTTTCCTTTTACTCATTGGAAAAAAAAAAAAAAAAACTCTATCAGAGATGCTGGCATCCAAGCCAAAAGTCTTCACCCAGATTTTCTCAGCTTTTTTGTTTCTTTTATATTCCTTTAAAAACTCACATGGCACCTAATATGAATGCTTATTAAACTTGTATGTGTCTTCACTTGCAATCCATTCATGTTGTACTAAGTGATGTGTGTCCAAAGACTGATAAAGAATGCATGCAACCTCATGCTGGTAGGGATCATCTTGTTGACAGGAAGAGCTCCATTTTATGCCATTTAGTCAATAGAAAACTATGTAAGAAGAATAATCTTGTTGAGCTGCAAAGTGAAGAAGGAAAAACTTGAATAATTCAAATGTCTCATAGAATCAAACTCAGAAAACACTTGCTATTCTCTACAATAGGCCTTTCTTGGCAGTACTTCAATGTGCATGTTTGCATTGGATAAAAATATAATGTGTTTTCTGTGACACTTTAAAAACTAACCCCAGTGATATCTCTATGATTCCAGGGCTCATGAATATCAGCAGTTCTTTATTTCTAATTTTATTATATCCTGATACCACTGTAATCAATTATTTTAATTTGAACATTGCTGAACAATTTTAGTTCTGTTTGAGCATCTCATCAATTATGAATTGTCTTGACAGATGTTTTCACTCCAGATCTGGATTTCTCATAATATAATCATAGAGCTGGATAAGTGGATGACATGAGAAATGTCTTGTGTACTTCAGGATGTTGAACGAGGTCCTTGGACGTTTCCCACTGGATTTCAGATAATGTTTGGAAGATTACTGGTAGAACTCCCTCCCCACTTGTGACAATGAAAGATGTCTCAAGATACTGCTACAAACCCTCTGGGAGTCAAAAACCTCACCAGCTGAAACACTGTTCCAGATGGTGATATTAATAGTGGATTGGGAGCTGTCTTGAATACTCAGTTTTCCTCTGAAGAGATTAGTCCCTCTTGTACACATCACAGACTGCAGGACTAGGATGATTAGCAAAGAGCATTTTGTTCATTTCTACCATCACATTTTACAAAGGGAAAAGGAACTTAGATACAAGCAGTATTGGTTGCCACAATTAACTAAATTTGTAACATCACTTCTGACTTGTAGCTTTAATAGCCTGTTTTTAGCTTCCTGCCTCTTTCTGTGACTGTATTTTGCTAGAGCTTACTTCCCATAACCCACCAAAGAGGATTATAACTCAACATTAAAACCAAACACGTGGGAGGGAGGTAGGTGAGAATCAGATACGTAAAATCAACATTTCCAAATGTTAATATATATATATATATATATATATATATATATATATATATATATATATATATATATATATATATATATATATTTGCTGTAAGTAGTTTAGCTCACACAAAAAGTTAAAATAACTCTGTTGAACAATAATGTTTCTTGGAGACAATATAAATTGATATGATATATTATAATATTATATGTAAATATTATACACATGTACTAAGAATATTGTCAATATATATTACATCCTTTTTTACTGACATAGTTTGGACTTTGATATTTCTGTAGATAATAGTTGTTATTCAAAACTTGTTTCTGAATATTTTATAAATTTTATTTATTTAAAAAACTATAGAAGAAAAACAAACATCTGGATGGTTCTCTTGCTTTACAAGATTATGTTTTTTGTAAAAATCCTGCTGATTTCTGGTTTGCATGCCTCTTTTAGTCAACCTATGTGTTCCAAATTCCCATTTGTTTTATTTTTTGTTGCAATTTTAAAGAAAACCTTTTCCAGGATCAATTTTTACATTCTATAGAATTAATATACAAGACACATGTTTGATTTACTTAGGGATTTGTGAAAACCAGAAACAAATTTGATTCATGGATTAGTAAAAATGATGCGATGCGATTTGTAGTAAAATAGGTTTGCCCACTAAATAATGTAACTCATTATGGACAATAAATATATATTTTTAAAAATAGGTCAATTAAAATACACTGCCTCATCATTTCATCAGCACATGTGTCTATGGGAGTATTTGTGTGTGTGTGTGTGTGTGTGTGTGTGAGAGAGAGAGAGAGAGAGAGAGAGAGAGAGAGAGAGAGAGAGAGAGAGAGAGAAAGAGAGACAGTGAGAGGAGATAATGACATTGTCTTTAGAACCTAGCATGTGAGCAATGAGCCCACATTGGTGTTGAAAGTAATAGTCCATGCAAGACAGCCATGGTGGGGAGAATATCCTGAGTCACTGCCACCCTCAGAAACAGCACACAAAGAAAAACAAACTGGCTACCTCTTATAAAATTCATAGCCCCCTACCCCATGGACTGATCCAGTGTGCCCACTGAGGAGGCCACCCACTGGTTGGGGACAGGGAGGAGGGAAATGGGGTTACCATCACAATATTTGCTCAGTCAACTACAATTCCTTCTGTTGGTTCGGTTCCTCTCTAGAACTCATACACCCTGACAAAATACAAGTCCTCATATCGATCCAAACATGCAAACCTGTTCCTTTTCTATTCCATGGTCACCTGTGATATGTGGAAACATATTTCATTCTTCTAATTCTTCAGATATAAAATAGTTTACTACTTTTGCGGCCATACTGTTTAAAAAAAATTTTGAGGTAGAGTCTCTCTCTAGCACATGCTGACCTGGAATTCACTTTGTAGTGTCATAGCAGCCACAAACTCAGGACGATCCTCCTCCTTCTGTCTCCCAAGTGGTAGGATTAAAATGTGTGCTACTGGGCTGGAGAGATGGCTCAGCAGTTAAGGCACTTGCCTCCAGTGCCTAAGGCCCCCGGTTCAATTCCCCAGTACCAGCATAAGCCAGACCCACAAGGTGCTGGCCTTGGATATGTCTGTCTGTCTCTCCCTCTCTCTCTCTCTTTCTCTCTCTTTCTCTCTCTCTCTATCTCTATCTCTCTGCTTAAAAATGAATAAATAAAATATATTTTTTAAATGTGTGCTACCACACCTGCCTGCCATATTGCTTTCATGTATAGAAATTTCCAAAAACTGATTATTATTATCAAGCTTAATGCGATACTTTATCATGAAGAGGTCAATGACATAAGGTAATTATAGGGAAAGGAGCAGAATAGATTTTGTTTAGCTCGACCTTTGTTTTGCATAACAGTACAGAAACAGAATATTAACGATTTCTTCAAATAGAATAGCATAGGAAAAAAATTAACTCATATGTCTTCACCTGCTCTCTGTAGTTTTCTTATTTTTAAGTTTTAAAATAAGTGCTGGAGGTTTATGTTTTAATATTGGCAAGATCCATTAATTATTCAAATAAAAAGTTCATATAATATAATGAATTCATGCTGCCTTTTGTAAGTATCATGCCCATGTCAGTAAAGAATAGTGTTCTATGCCAGCTAAATACAGTGTTTTGGTAATGGTCTTAAATATATATACATAGTTTTTATTTATAAATACAATGTAATGCAACAAATATTTTTGAATCATCAGTTTGAACTACTTTAAAGCATCGTGCAGGTCACAAAGACATGATCAATGACTTCTGATTTTGATAAAGGCTGTAAACTCAAATAAAATATCCAAAATAAATATTTTAAAAGGCCACAAACTAAACCGGAGTTTAATACAGCTGTATAGTTTTAAGAGAGCTGTATTTCAAGCTGCTGCCTTAAAAATAATTGTCAACTCCCTGATATTTGATGGCTTTAATAGATGCTTTTGTAGGACATGACTCTGCATCATGGTATCCCAGCATCAGGAACAAGATTTACATCCCAAGTGTAAACTGTATTTCAATCTTATTTTATGAGAGGCCCTCAGGAGGATTAGTAGCAAAGTCACTGCTTGAAAACACAGCCTATGCTGTTAACTTCTTTGATGTATATATATATATACATATATGTATATACATATATATGTATATGTATATGTATATACATATATGTATATGCTATGCTTCCCACACTTTATTATATTTCTGTAAACATATCAAGGTCATAGCTTGAAGGACATTGAATATTACCAATTAAGACTTTTCCTGATAATGAAAATTTTGTCATGCAAATATTAAAGTATTTATTCAAACATGACATGATATGTTTGATATTTGAATTATAAAAGAAAACTTCACTTTAAACTCCACTTTCAATAATTTAATCAGTTTGACCTTTGAAATATCAAGATTTTCATTTTCCCACAGATTTCATGGGAAAAATACAGAGGACATGTTAAAATAATAGAGTCTTCACTCCCCCAAAAATCTAGTGTTATATAAAGTCATTGCAGAACTAATTTAACTCCAGCACCTACATCTCTAGTTTCTTATAGTCATTGATTTTCTCCAAAACTTGCCCTGTAGTTTATTGCCTTCATTTATTCACACCATTTTTCTGCTATAGCTAAACCCTGTCATTTCTCCCTATTGAAGTCCTATTTATCTGTCAAGCTTCAGCTAGCATGTCACCTGCAAAGAAGCAATTCATAATCTCGAACCTCTAGCAGTCAGCATGGATCGCTCCCTTCTTTGAACCCGTATGGTATTTTTATGCCACGCATACAACAGGTTGCCTAACATAATAGTCATTTGCAACAAATAAAGACTGCCTGCTTCTTGAACACAGATATCATTCATTGTTCAGCTTCCAGTGTATAAGGAAGAACTTTAGGCAGCTAGTAGAGCAATTGTTAAACGTATGTGGGTAAATGTAGGAAGCGTTTTGTATAGCCATGCAATGGAAGAACAGATGTGTTTTACCTAGTGCATTTATTTAGACATTATTTAATATTGCATTCCAAACCCTGAGCCACTTAATTATGCATGTGGCCGATTGACGGCAGGGTGGTTGTGATCGTCATGTATGTCTGCATCTTCGCCCTCGTTGCTCACATGCATTTGGGTCTCCTCCTGTCAAATGGATGATTTGGGTCTTGGCACTGTTATACATGTCCATCACCGATATTCAGGCAGTTTCACAAAGGACAGGCAGATTGCAGTGTGGAATAGACTGGAGAAGCTAATAGAAATGATTCATATGCTGGCATGTCAGGAGTCTGGCGAAGATCAACAAATACTCTCTTTGACCACATCTGATATGCTGGCAGCAAATGCCTTTTTATATACATTGACACTATCCTGCAAGCTTGTATCAGAGTCTTTGCAGTCCTCTAAAGATCTCTCAGAAAAATGGGCTCTCTTGCTAATCTTGTTAACAAGTGCTAGGATGTATAATTTCACATAGGTTTCTATGAATCATCTCAAATTTAAGGGAGACGATTATAGTCAAAAGAGTTATGATTTTTAAAATGTTAATTACAAGTCTTTTTTAATGAAGCTTTCTAGAAGTTATGAAATGTATTGGGTTATATTCTTAAAATGGAAATTAAGCATTTATTAAATCTCCTATTTCTCTCCCTTCATTAACCCTTTATGATTTGAAAACTCTTCTTTAAAGTGTTCTTTTATAAAATTTATTTTTATCCACTTATTTTCCTCTGTGTGTGTGTGTGTGTGTGTGTGTGTGTGTGTGTGTGTGTGTGTTTGTACTTGCCAGGGCCTCTTTTACTGCTGGAAATGAACACCTGATTCTTGCAACACTTTTTGTGCCTGTATGTGTGTTTCAGAATTGAACCCTGTCAGACAGGCTTTGCAACCATGCACTTTTAAATGCTGACTCAGCTAAAATTAGCAATAATTTTCTTTACTAATCAAAGAGCATATACTACATATATATATATATATATATATATATATATATATATATATATATATATGTGTGTGTGTGTGTGTGTGTGTGTGTGTGTGTGTTTGATAACCCAGGTCTTATCTGCAATAATAGATTTTAGAATATAATTTAGAATAAATAAAATATTTACAATATTTTAGGGAGTCAGTGCTTAAAAAGTCCTATAGGAAAAACTGGAAACACATATAATTATGTATTCATAAACAAATATATTTGTTCCTAAATATATATAAATGAGGTCATTTCTTGGAGAAGCTTGTTACTTTATGATATTTGGAGGATATGAAGTGAGGAAATAACCTAAATTTATACCTAATGGAGGTGAAATCTATTGTAATCAAATAGGTGTACCGTCTGGCCTCACAAAGCTATGAAACGCCAATGGGGAATGCCTTCTGAAATCTCCCAATGTAAGAAAGTAATTCATGAAGATTTCCATAGCTACTGTAAATACACATTACAATCTCATTAAACTCTCCATCACTTCTAAGAAACTTAAAAAGTCAGCATAAAAACAAGTTCCAGGGTGCACATCTAGGACTTCAAGGGCACATTGCTTCACAGCTAACAGAATAAGCTTCTGATCTACATGCTGGCTTTCATATTGTAGTTTTCAATTTTTATGGGGATTTGGCACTTTAATTTCATGTTTGAGTTAAGAACTTCACTTTAAAAAGTGCATATTTGCAAAGGATAGGAAGTCCCAGTTTGATCATTCCACCCAAGTGAAGAATAATTACCAACCCTATAATCGGAAAAGTAAATTATTACTTCACAACTGTTAAAATATGCTTACAGATATGCTTATATGTGTATGTATACTTAATCTATATCTGTTGTAATAGAGGAAAACTAGTTGATTCATATTGATAAGGGTTAACTGATATTTGGTGTTTGCTTAGAAATATTATCCATAGATAAAATGTGGTAAGAAAATAAAATTATCAGAAATTATTATACATTGAGATATACCATCAGTCAGATGGTTATGATAGACGTTTAGTAACTATTGTGCTCATCATGGACCTGTTTAACAGTTTTTTTTAAATGTTTCATGAAAGTTATCATGAATATTTCTTAAGAGCTTCTGATGGTTGTACAATAGACATTAAAATTGACTATGTTTAATATGTCTTAGAGTTGCATCTAAAGTATAATTTTATCTGATAACACAGTGCATATATTTATATGCTAGAAAAGAGACAAATCCCCAGAGTTTACTTCTGGTTGTTCTCAGTTTTATATGCAACTGGAGAAAAATATTCAATCACTTCTAGGAAAGAAAATCCACTTTTATTTAATTATCAAAAGATTATTTTATTTACCATATAGTTTTACAAAGAAATCTTAATTGGCAACCCACAATTTTAGAGCATGATTTTCAAAAACCTATAATATTTTTTCAATATAAAAAATCAAACAAAACTCATGTTATTCCTACTAATTTTATTAACTTGATATTTTCCTGCTCAAAGTTGAATAATTTGAAAATTTATCATTTTAATACCAGTAAAGGGATGAGTGTATATTTAGTGTTATTTTTGACAATATAAAAAAAAAATGTTGCCTATATGTTATTCAAAGAGAGCCAATTTAAAGGCCTTTCAAATTAAGATTTTATCCTAGTCAATGATTATTATGGTTGATCCAAAAGGAAAATCAATAGATATTTGAGTGAATGTGAAATTGTCTCTCCATAAGAGAAGTTATATGACAAGAATACATGACTAACTGCATGTTTGTAGTGCAAAATCATATCTGTAATATTTAGATGGGTTTCACGGATCAGATAACAGACAAAATGTTCTATAGTTACACATTTCTTTGTCCTACAGAAAAACAATGGTGTTTTTCCATCTTGTCTGCATGGCACAATATACTATTTTTGAAAACATATTATCACTTCCTATGATACATCTAATAATGTGATTTGTTTCTGAAAACAGTAACATTCTTGCAAAAAATGAATGAAAACATATGAATTAATAGGTAAAGCACAAAAGGAAACAGAATTGAATTTCTTTTTGCTTGCTTTGTGCAGAAGAAATAATTTACTTGAGCTTTTCATCCTCATTTTCCTCATCAATCAAACATGGACATTTATCTTGAAACTTCAAAGAGAGTTTGTGATGCAGGGGACAGCACAGAGCTTCCAACTTGTAACCTTGATGTCATGCAATTGTGTTCATTTTCCTCTACTGGGAATTACTGAGATGTTTTATATCCAATTAAGAAAAATCAGCTGTGATTCACTCTAAATGACAGTATTCCTATGGCATAAAAATAACAGTAACACACATTTTTATTATATTTTGCTTGTTTTGACTGGTAAATGCCTTTATCTTGTGACTTACACCATTTCTAAAACTGCAGAGATTAATAAGAAAAAAAATTATCAAGGTTTAAAATTTGCTATTGACAACATTTAAAATTAGGAAAAATAGAATAATACTATCACCAAGAAATCATTATTAAAATTTATAGTAGGTAATAATTTCAATATTGTTTATTTGGACCAGCAAAATTATAAATATTCCACTTCACATGAGAAAACAACTGAACAAAAATTTAAAGAAGACACATTTAAAAATTACTAATACAATATTAGAAATGTATATCTTATTTAGAATCAATAATACCACTTCAGAAAAGTGATTTGAGATATTTAATATTTGTCTAAAATTTGAAATTCCGTCACTGTAATATATAATGTTAACAGACTACAAGACCATTCAAGGTATAAAACTAATTCAACAAGACTTATTGACTTGGGTATACACTCTGTGTTCTTCAAAGATCCAGAAAAATACTCAATATAAATCAAATCCACCCGCTAATGATATCTGTAGCTTATTCTCTCGAGTAAAAATATGTGAAAAACCCACAACTATTACCTTTTCAAAAGACGGAATAATGGCAATACTTTCCCTGAAGTCAAAATTAAGTAGAAAAACTTAATCTTGAATTTAGGAAGATCACAGGACACATGGCCAACAAAATCAACCAAAATGAAAAATGTATGAAAATGCATAAGGAAATCTGTTGTTTTGTAGGGTAATGTTAAAAAGTAAAAATAAGTTAGTAGGGTCATTCACTAAAAAATTCATTCTTTTAGTTTCTATTCTAGCAGCAATACACATTATTATATTTATTAGAAATAATACTTAAAGACTTATGTTTCTTTTTATATATCTTTATTATGAATAAGTATATACATTGAATGATCAAATCTTGTGAAGGTTTCCTTGTTTCTTTCCTCTCTGTCCCCTACCCACTGGGGTCCTTCCTTGATGTGCACACTAGATCTCTCAATAGATTAGGTGGTTATGAACTATACCAGAGGTAGCTAGTTTTTCTCTTTTTTTCTTCCCCCTTTGTGTATAGTTGCTGAGGGGGTGCAATGTCTCTGAATATTCTCTCCTACCATGGATATTACAATCTTTCCACCCCCCCTCTTCCGCTCAGTTCCCTGAGTCATAGTTTGTGAGTTTTAAGTCTGCTTTATATTGTTGAGATTTTAAGTATCTCTGGATCTTTGCCCTGGGTTCCATTTGGGTATCATTGGTGCCTGTCTCCACCGACCTTTTGCGGGTTATCAGACTTGCTGTGGTTATTGGTCTCCTGTTTGTCTCACTTTCTCATAGGCTTCATTTGGGCCCATGAGAAGGCTAGGTGTTGTTTGTATCCTGCCAGGATGTCAGCAATAATTCAATGTCGTGTTGATGGAATTGAGTTTTCTCTGGCTCTCTCTATGCCTTCTGAAAAATACAAACAGAATCTCCATTGGACAGTGAAATCAATATAGGTTCAATGAGACAACATTACTATTTTGGCTAGCTCCAAATGGGTGGAGCTTCTCTGTAGCTCTCTGGTAGTGGGAAATTTCCATAGGATCCAGAGTTCTTCATCCCCATAGGATTTTGTCATGGATCTCAATTCCAGTTATGGGTTCCTGGTCACTAAGTGGATCTATTAGCCAATCAATAAGCCTTTAATTGTCCTCAGTTTAGTGCCACTATTGCACAGAGGAGCATTTCTTCACTAGCTGGTCTTTTCCATATAGCTGTTTGTTCATCATTCTTGTGACAACCCCCTTAGGATGAAAGGATGGAAAATGATCTTCCAAGCTAATGGGAAAAAAAGCAGGGGTTGCTACACTAATATCTGAGGAAATAGATTTCAAAACAAAAGGACAAATTAAGGATACATCTTACTCAACACAGGAACACAGGTGCCCACTCTCACCATTGCTCTTCAACACAATCCCTGAAATTCTAGCCAATGCAATAAGACTCAAGACACATAAGGGATACAAATTGGAAAGGAAGAAGTGAAACTATCCCTTTTTCCAGATGACATGATCCTGTATGTAACAGACCTGAAGAATATCATCAATAAACTCCTGAAGGTGATAAAATCCTTCAGCAAACTGGCACTATACAAAATTAACACACAAAAATCAGAAGCCTTCCTGTATACAAATGACATGCATACAGAAAAAGCAATCAGCAAAACAGTCCCATTTTCAATAGCCACAAATAAAATCAAATACCTTGGAATAATTTTAACCAAGGAGGTAAAAGACTTGTGTAATGAAAACATAAAAATGTTCAAGAAGGAAATTGAGGATGACCTGAAAAGATGGAAATATTTTCCATGTTCCTTGATTGGTAGAATTAATATCATGAAAATGGCAATACTTCGAAAAGCTATATACAGATTCAATGCAATACCAATAAAAATACCAGGTTCATTCTTTGTGGACATAGAGAAAATAATCCTCAAATTTATTTGGAATGTCAAAGAGCCTCATATATTTAAAGTCATTTTTTGTAAAAGAAGCACATCAGACGGTGTCACCATACTGACCTAAAGATATACTACAAAGCCTTTGTAACAAAAACAGCATGGTACTGGCACAAAAATAGCTAGACCAATGGAACAGGATTGAAGACCCTGCCCTAAGCTGCAGCATCTATAGTTACTTCATATTCACATACATGTCAGCATTGTTATCTGGCGTAAAGATTATTAATAAATGACACTGGAAAAATTGGATAAATACTTGTAAGAAAATGAAACTAGACCCTCCCCTCTCATCATGCAGAAAAATCAACTCTAAATGGATCAAAGATCTTAATGTAAGACCTGAAACTCTGAAAATCTTGGAAGAAAATATTGGGGAACCCTCTACGAGATGGTAATAGGGGAAAAAAACTTCCCTAACAAACCTCCTATAGCTCAGGAAGTGCAGCAATCACTTAACCAATGGGATCTAATCAAGCTAAAAAGCTTCTTTGCCGATAAGCATACCATAGTCAAAGCCAATAGACCACCATCAAACTGGGATTTAATCTTTGACAACTACAATACAGATAGAGGTCTAATATCTATGTACAAAGAACTCAAAAAATTAAATGGAAAAGTATCAAACAGCCCTCTCACCAAATGGGGACCTGATCTCTACAGGGAAATCAGAGAGGAAGAAATACAAATGGCCAACTCCCATTTGGGAAAATGTAAAATGTTATTAATCGTCAGAGAAATGCAAATCAAAAACAACAATGAGATTCCACCTTACTCCTGTAAGAATGGCAATTATTTAAAAAATCTACCAAAAATAGAGGCTGGTGATGTTGTGGGGAAAAGGGTACCCTCATTCACTGCTGGTGGAAATGCAAACTTGTACAACAACTATGGAAGTCAATATGGAGACTCCTAAACAGGATGGTTAAAGCTACCTGCAGACCCAGTTTACCCTCTACTGGGCATCTACCCCTAAATTTCTTCACTGAAGGACAGAGACTTTCGCTCAACCATGTTTATAGCAGCTCAATTCATAATAACAAAGAATTGGAAACAACCCAAATGACCTTCACTGGATTAATGGATATGAAAGTTGTGGTACATATACACTATGGAATCCTATGTAGCTGAAAGGAAAAAAAGTGACATAATGAAATTTAAAGACTGCAGGGAGCCGGGCGTGGCACACGCCTTTAATCCCAGCATTTGGGATTAGGCAATGCTTGGATGGAAGACTACTTTGTTAGCTAAAAGGTCAACTTTGTTAGCAAGGAGGTCATAAGCTTTTGCGCATGCTTGATCTCCTGATCCTAGCCAATCCCGTGGCGTCTGGGGGTGGCAAGCAGGAGCCAGCCAATCATGGGACGATCCGTGTCCTT
>PVHP010039551.1:0-16304 GCA_004024765.1 Zapus hudsonius | reverse complement strand
TTGGGGAAGTCGGGATAACAACGCATGGTTTGCCCACTAAATAATGTAACTCATTATGGACAATAAATATTAAATTTAAAAAAAAAATAAAAATAAGCTGAAGGGGCTAAGGTAGGAGGATCACCATGAATTTTAAGCCAGACTGGGGCTACAGAGTAAGGTCCAGGTCAGCCTGGGCTAGAATGAGACCCTGCCTCAAAACAATGATTTCGCACCAAATAAACTCAATAATTCATAAATTGTCAAAAAACAAACAAACAAAATAATAAAATCTCAAGGGAAAAAAAACTCATTCTTCCAAAATGTTAAATTTTTCTTTTCTTTTTTTGAGGTAGGGTCTCAGTCTAGCCCAGGCTGACCTGCAATTCCTGGTGATCCTCCTATCTCTGCCTCCCCAGTGCTGGGATTAAACTGTTGGCCACTACAACTGGCTACACATTACATCTTTCTTTCTTTTTTTTTAATTGTCCATATTGAGTTACATTATGTAGTGGGCAAACCATGAGTTGTTATCCCCAGTTCGCCAATGCCCCCCCCTCTCCATCCCCAATCAGCCAGATATCCTCCTCCGTGGGTCATCTGGATCAGTCCTTGCGGCAGGGGACCATGGATAGCCTAGTACTCAGCCTGGTCCTCCTGGCCCAAGTGTGTTGTTACTGAGGGGTGCCATGCCTCTGGATATTCTCCCCCACCACAGCTCTCAGAATCTTTCCACCCCCTCTTCTGCTCAGTTCCCTGAGTCATGGTGGGTGAGTATTAAGGCTACTTTAATGTTGAGAATTTAGGGGTCTTTGTGTTGAAAATCGTTGGTTTCTATCTCACTGGGTTATCCTGTGTTGATTGACTGGCTGTGGCTGTGGGTCCCTGTTCATCCCGTCATTCTCTGAGGGTCTTGCTATAGCCCAGGCTGACCTGGAATTCACTATGTAGTTTCAGGGTGGCCTTGAACTCACGGCAATCCTCCTACCTCTGCCTCCCGAGTGCTAGGATTAAAGGCGTGCGCCACCATGCCAGTCTACATTACATCTTTCTAAAGCTCTGAAGAGAGATTCCATTTCATGAGGCACAGAATGACCAAAGAGAATCTGGCAAGAGGGGCCATGAGTGATAGGGGAGAGAGTCTAAGCCTGTGAATAATTAGATCAGCCTGACAACCCCTGGTTCCAACCACTGGTTCCTTCCCTCACTGAGCTGTTGACCAAAGCGACTCATGAGATTTCAACAAGACAGAATTCTGTCAAAGCTCTTGGGTGCCCTCCCTAGGCCTGAGGCAAAACCCTGTTGCTGAAGAAACCACAGAATGCCATCAACCAGTATCGAGAGACCCTTCAATGTCCAGAACGATATCCAGCCCCCAGAAGGCAGTTAATGTAGTGCTGGAAGGCACTGCACAGGCTGCCAGGGGAAAATGATCAACTATGGCTGGAATAAACAGAGACCACCGACACGAAACACAATCTGGGATCATGAGTTGGCTGACCACACCCCCTACTGGGAAAGAACAGCAAACCAAGAAAGGAGCATTTGTGCAACAGAGGAGCCTGGGTCTGGGGGAGACAATCAACAGCTATCAAATTTGGCCAATTTTCCACTTAGTGAGGGGGACCCCTTGTCTGGAACTTGGGATTCAGGGCGATGGTCACCGGATCCCATACTCTTGGGATCCCAAGACAAGATGCACTAAGGGAGCGATTGACGGGGAGGCTACTAGAAATAGACTCTAGGTAAACCAGAAATGTGTATATTTGTTAACCTATAAGGATCACACCCTCCGAAGGAGATTGTGCTTGTATTTTTCAGGATGCAGTGAGAGAGGTGGGGCCCATTTAACCCTAACAACCGACCGTAGGCCAATACCTGAGATTCTGGCAAAGAGAGGAGCCACCACAGTCATACCGTGGAGGATCCATATGGAACCCTGCAGAGAATGACGGGATGAACAAGGGACCCACAGCCACAGCCATTCAATCAACACAGGATAAGCCAGTGAGACAGAAACCAATGATTTTCAACACAAAGACTCCTAAGCTCACAACATTAAAGCAGCCTTAATACTCACCCACCACGACTCAGGGAACTATGTGGAAGAGGGGGCGGAAAGATTGTAAGAGCCATGGTGGGGGAGACTATCCAGAGGCATGGCACCCTACAGCAACAACACACTTGAGCCAGGAGGTCCGGGCTGAGTACTAGGCTATCCAGGTCCCCCTGCCACAAGGACTGATCCAGATGGTACACGGAGGATACCCAGATGATTGGGGATGGGGAGGGGGGCATTGGGGAATTGGTGATAACAACTCATTGTTTGCCCACTGAATAATGTAACACATTATGTACAATAAATATATATTTAAGATTAAAAAAAAAAGAATGACCAAAGAGAGTGACTTGTTCTCGTTTGGCTCACCAAATACTTCACATCTCTGAGTTGACTTCAAGGAACTTTCAAAAATGTCTATTGTCCATGTATTACAACTTTTCCTGGCTTCTGTATTGTTCAGAAATTTACAGCAAATATATTCATAATGATGCTTATGTGGAAATCAATGTGACCTTTAGATACACAGGTCATTCTTTGGGGGAAAATGAGAGAAAATAATGATCATATAGAATATCATAAAGAGGAATTGTTTTACAATAAAATCCTCAGGTTGGAGAACTGATTCTTTGGTTATATCTTTTGCCTGAAAGCCTAATGATCTAGGTTTGATTCCCCAGTACCCATGTAAAGCCAGATACACAAAGTAGCCCATGTATCTTTATCTTGAATTTTTTTTTTGCAGCAGCAGCAGCTAGAGGCTCTGGTGTGCCCATATTCTCTCTCTCTCTCTCTCTCTCTCTCTCTCTCTCTCTCTCTCTCTCTCTCTCTCTCCTTGCAAATAAATATTTAAAAAATAATAAAATCTTCATATAGCAATTATAAAAGAAACAAGGAACTTTTCTTATTCAGGACTTGCATTTTAAAGATGTAGACAACCAGGGTATCAAAACAGGCCATTTGTGTTATGTCTTGCTGTCGATTCAAAATGAAGATTTTTAAGGATATCTGCCAGTTATTTTAGATAAATATTGCTGGTTAATGTCCCTATAGGAGAACTAACACACACTGTAGAGACTATTTCTGGCAGATTAAAAAAAAAAGCTTTTTTTTTTTTTTTTTTTTTAACGAATGAGGGGTAAGGGATGGGGGAGGGGAATATCTTAAGCATGAGGTGAAACCATATTAGGTTCAAAAACATAAAATCCTTATGAGCATACTGTAACCTATTGAGAAAGTAGTGGGAGTCGACTGGCAAGAGGGGCCATGAGTGGTAGGGGAGAGAGTCTAAGCCTGTGAATAATTAGATCAGTCTGACAACCCCTGGCTCCAACCACCGGTTCCTTCCCTCACTGAGCTGTTGACCAATTGACAGAATTCTGTCAAAGCTCTTGAGTGCTCTCCCCAGGCCTGAGGCAAAACCCTGTTGTTGAAGAAACCACAGAATGCCATAGACCAGCATCAAGAAACCCTTCAACGTCCAGAATGGTATCCAGCTCCCAGAAGGCAGTTAGTGTAGTGCTGGAAGGTACTGCACAGGCTGCCAGGGGAAACTGATCAATGACAGCTGGAGTAAACAGAGACCACTGACATGAACCACAATCTGTGGTCATGAGTAGGCTGACCACACCTCCTACTGGGAGAGAACAGCAAACCAAGAAAGGAGCACTTGTGTAATGGAGAAGCCTGGGTCTGGGGGAGACAATCAACAGCTTTCAAATTCAGCCAATTTTCCACTTAGTGAGGGGGAACCCTTGTCTGGAACTTGGGATTCAGGGCGATGGTCACCGGATCCCGTACTCTTGGGCTCCCAAGACAAGATGCACTATGGGAGCGATTGATGGGGAGGCTACTAAAAATAGAATCTAGGTAATCCAGAATTGTGTATATTTGTTAATCTACACTGATATCACTCTCCGATGGAGATTATGTTTGTATTTTTCAGGATGCAGTGAGAGAGCTGGGGCCAATCTAACCCTACCAACCAACCATAGGCCAATAGCTGAGATCCTGGCAAGAGAGGAGCCACCACAGTCATATCGTGGAGGATCCATATGGAACCCTGCAGAGAATGATGGGATGAACAAGGGACCCACAGCCACAGCCATTCAATCAACACAGGATGTCAGTGAGACAGAAACCAATGATTTTCGACACAAAGACCCCTAAGCTCACAACCTTAAAGCAGCCTTAATACTCACCCACCATGACTCAGGGAACTGAGCGGAAGAGGGGGGGGAAGATTGTGAGAGCCGTGGTGGGGGAGACTATCCAGAGGCATGGCACCCCTCAGTAACAACATACTAGGGCCAGGAGAAACTGGCTGAGTACTAGGCTATCCATGGTCCCCTGTCACAAGAACTGATCCAGACAACCTATGGAGGAGGATATCCAGCCAATTTGGGATGGGGGAGGGGGCATCGGGGAATTGGGGATAACAACTCATTGTTTGCCCACTAAATAATATAACTCATTATGGACAATTTAAAAAAAACTTTTTATATCTCAAAAACATAAACTCTCCCACAAATTATAAATTTTCTCATTAAAATAGCTGAGTTATTGTATAACAAAAAACTGAACTATTTATAACAAAAGAAAAACGCAAAATGCACAATAGATGAGTATCCATTTAAAAGACAGTAGGGGGCTGGGGAGATGGCTCAGCATTGAAATACACTTGCTCGCAAAGCCTGCCAGTCTGGGCTTGACTTCCTAGTACCCATATAAAGCCAGATGCACAAAGAAGTACATGTATCTGGAGGTCATTTGCATGTCCATATTCTATCTCTCTTCCAATAAATAAAAGGTTTTTAAAAGGCAATAGGATTTTTGTGTCCTAAAGATCCATTAGTTCCTATTAGTTTTGAATCCGAGATGTGCCCTACAGGCTCATAGGTTTGAGCACTTCTGCTCCCATCTGCTGGTGCTGCTTTGGATGGTTATAAGCCTTTGGGACTTGAGGCCCAGCTGGTAGACATGGGCCACTAAGGGTAGTGATGGAGGGATAGAGCTTGCCCTATTTCCCATTCATTCTCTGTATCCTCCACCTCTGGCTCCTACTGCCATGGGTTTGGCTAAGTTTTCCTCACCATGATGGACCAAAACTCATGCCAAAATCAACCTCTCTTCCCTAAGTTGTATCTCTCAGGTAACACCTCTATCTCTCAGGCATTTCATCAGAGGAACAAGAGAAGTAATTAATACAGATTTATAAGGTTAAAATAAGACAAGAGGCTCAGTGGTTAAAGGCACTCTTTCCCAAAACCAGATGGTCTGGGTTCAATTCCTCAGTACCTATGTAAAGCCAGATGCACAGAGTGGCACATGTGTCTGCAGTTCCTTTGCAACAGTCCTAGGCACACTCATTCTCATTCTCTCTCTCCTTTCCAAATAGATAATTTAAAATATAAAATATAAAATGGTTCACTTGTGGTACACTCTTTTAGTCCTAGCACCAGAGAAGCTGAGGTAAGAGAATCACCATGCGTTTGAGGCCAGTCTGGGGCATAGAGTGAGTTCCAGGTCTGCCTAGAATGAGACCCTGCTTCAAATAAGCCAGTAACCAGAGGGTAAATAAAGGTATTTTGTTCTTACTAAATGCTAACCATGAACATGTTACATACTATATGAGTATTATTTCATTCCCCACAATGAGTAGCCACACAGCCTATCCCACTTTAGAATTCAAGAAACTAAGGCTAAAGAGATTGATCACAAAGCCAACAAAGTTGACATTTGAGATTTGAATTTCCTGCTGTCTGACCCCAGAAGCATTGTCTTCAAAGTCTCCTAATACGATGGGATTAACAACTGCACTCCCAGGACCTGTTGCCATTTGGTTACTGAACATTCTAGCACTACATGGTTCACCAATACTTATCCTTTCCCCCTTCCTTACTTATCTCCTTTCCCTCCCTCCTCTCTCCTTCCTTCCCTCCTACCCTTTCTTCCTTCCTGCTAGATTGATCATGATCAAGACCACCATGAGAGACTGCTCTGAAAGGAAAGGCTTTAATCAGAGGAAAGGGACCGGGAGCTGCAGGCTATCTCCCAAGTGGGAAAGAGCACAAGGCAAGGTCAGATCAGAAATTTAAGGAGAATGCCCAGGTTGGGGAAAGGGCCCAGGTGGTCATGTGGCTCTCAGCATGGGGAAGGAGAGTTCCTCCAGCCAGATAGATACACAGCAGGTGTAGGGCTTTATCTCCTGTTTAGGAGGGAGGCTTTGGTGCTGAAATTTCTCTAGAAGCTCCCTGTACTGGTGTGTGTGTGTGGGGGGGGGTGCCAAGGTGTTGCCTGAGTTCTGACCTAACACATTCCCCCTCCTTTGTTTGTGTAATTGATTTTTTGAGTAATAAATGGGCTCATTCTATTAGAGTTTCTCCTTAGGAATTATTGGGAATGTCATGAGAGATATGAATTTCTCAAAATTAGCAAAAAGAGGTAAAAACTTTAGAAACGGAATCTGGACAATTATCTGTCTCAATGTTTTGGAATTCCCATAAGAGAAAAAGCCATTAGTAAATGTTACAAACAGTTCAAGCAGATTCTTGTGGCTGCTGCATACAGAAGCAAAAATAAATTTGGAAAAAGTATCAACACAGACATGAAAAAAATTTAAATAACCAAAGTAATAAATGTGAGTCACATTCACTTGTCAAAGTTCATTAGGATGAAGACCTCTAGGTTTTACTCCTCATTGGGATGGTGGGTCCCAGTGACTGACAGTAAGAGAAGACAGAAAACTTAATTGAACTTGAAACTGTAGCAATCAAAATTGTTTTTATAAGATTTTTGCTCCTTGGTGAAAAGATGAATGTGAAGAAGTTGATTGATGAAAAAGAAACATAATTATATGGTCTGCAAAATGATTACCTTCTGTAAGGTAAACAAGATCAGTTCTTTTTGAAGGCTTTGAATAGAAGTAAAGGAATCAGAGGTATGATCCAAAGTGGCTTGAAATAAAAGTTAGATGGTGTGATCCCCACAGTAAGAGAGAAAAAGACAGAGAGAGAGTGGGTGAGTATGGGCGCACCAGGGCTTCCTGTCACTGCAAATGAACTCCAGATGCCTGTACCACTTAGTGCATCTGGCTTACTTGGGTACTGGGGAATTGAACCCTTGTTTTAAGGCTTTGCAGGCAAGCACCTTAAGCAATGAGCCATCTCTCCAGCCCTAGTTTCTCTTTTCCATTTTGCCTTTTTTTTTGTTTTGTCCTCTTCTGTCAAAGGTGAGGTGAAATAGGCCCAATACGGAGCTATCTTGTGTAAAGACAGCTATTGTGAGGTCATAAATAAACCGCATCATCTATAGAAGAGAGCATTACAAAGCACCCACCCCTCTTCCTTTGGCTCTTACATTTCTTTCTTTTTCTTTTTTTTTTCTGTTGTATGCACTTTGGCATGAGTAACTTTATTAGCTGCTAATGAAAATTAGAACTTTTCTGGGGTCTTCTGACAAGAGTGTTTCCATCTTAAAATGCTTTTTCAGTGAAGCCATACTTGGAGTTAGTCATTCCTCTCAATGTGTCTGTCACCTTGACTCCAAACCTGATATTCTTCTTCTTTTGGTCCAGACCCTCAGATTTTAAAAGTAGCTTCAAGGCCAGGATTGGTCATTTTTCCACAGTTCATCTCTGAAAAACTTCCATCTCCCACTGAAAATCATTGTCCAGGAGTGAAGCAATCACATGCTACCGCTTCAAGCCAATTTGAAGGTTATTAGGAACTTTCATGGTAGATCTTATTTATCACCAGAAACTTGAAAATGTATAGTCCTGAAAAGGTGATCTCGCTGAGCACACATGAAGCTTTATAAAAGGAGAAGGCAATATGAATAACTGATAACTAAAAATCAGCACAATGAACACAACAAATAATACTGAACATTAAAATTACTGTGTTCAAGTGCCAGTGTTCAATTTCCTTTTGAACACCACATTACAAAAGAAAAATAAAAAGGATTAAGGGGAAAGAAAAAAATAAAAAGAATATCTAAACCCTGTTTGTTCCTGATAAACTTCAATCACGTCTTCTTCCTCCATTCCCAGTTCTTTTGGAGTGTGATTATCAGCAATTCTCTGACCTTCAAAGAGAACCCTGAGTGAATTCATTGGGACTCCCTGTCTTTGACAGTGGGATTCTTTGGGTTTCTTGAGATGTCTTGTCATTTCACTTTGAAGTGAATCTCATTGTTATCCTGTCCAATAACTTTTAGTTTAATGTATTCTCCTTCTTTCCTATCCCCCAAGTCCTCAGTGATGGTTTTGCCTCCTGGTCAGACATGGTGGTGGCAGCTTCCTGGGGGGGGGGGGGTGGAGGTGGTAGGGAGGTGGAGGGTGTGAGGTGTGTGTCTGTACGATGAGAACCTCAATCTCGGGGCTTTATAAATCCATCCCTCTTCCCCTTACATTTCTTTCTACCACCTCTTCCTCAGTGCTCCCTTAACCTGAGAGTGAGACCGAGATGCCACCTTCAGTGGGTTGAGCCTTCAACTATCACTTCTTAGCACTTGGTTGAGTTTTGAGTCACCCCTGTAGTCTCCCTCGTCTGCAAAAAGCAGCTTTTCTGACCAAAATGAGAGAACAGAGAATGAGTTATCAGACTCAATTCACCCTGTACAATACCAAACTGAAGAGACTTTATTGAATCCTCTATTAATTAAAGGAGTTATTCACTTATTTTTCCAGTGCTGGAGATTGTACTTAGAACCTGGTATGCTAGGTAAGTGCCCTGCCAATGACTCCCCAAACCTTTCAAAGAACTCCTTCTATTAATTTTTTTACTTATCTATTTATTACTGACAAAGGATCTCATGTAGCAGAGGCAGGCTTTAAACTCACTATGCAACCAAAGGATGGCCTTAATCTTCCTACCTCTGCTTTCCAAGTACTGGGATTGGACATGAGCAACCACTCCCAGATTAAAAGAAGATCTTAGGGATTTTTCTTTTTAGGTAGCTGATTGTAAGGTACAAAAAAGTAGACACTATCTGTGTTAATAAACCTTTGTAAGAAATTTCATTTGCTTAGAGACTGTGAAGTTATTCTAAAATGTAGATGCTCTAAAAATAACATGAAGTGACAAAAGACAGAACTGCTTTAGCTGAAGGTGTCGGTTACTTCTCCAGATGTCGGTTACCGCACGGGTCCCTGGCCCCCTGCTAAATGAGCCTCAGTCTCTGTGGCCAGCAGGAGACCTGGCTCAATTGAGGAAAGGTGAGCACGGTGGCTGGACAATAACACACAGCCGGGGGATAAGTCAAAGCAAATCTCAAAACTTTATTTTAGCATCCAGCCTTATATACAATCTAGGGATATGTTGCATTGCCTTATCTCTTACACAAAGGGGGGTCAGTAAACAGGAACACAGCTACAGAAACTCAGCCAGCAGGAGTAAAACCTATTAGCACTTATAAACAGGATTTAGGGCTGTCAGCTATCCCCCCTGTCTCCAGGTGTGCTAGGAACAAAGGCATGAGCTACCATGCTCTGGGCTCTCAGCCGGATGCATATTAAAACTTAGCTCTCAGATATACAGCCAGGCTGGGTCCTACATCTCACTCTTTTCTGTTTGCTTGTAAGCAGGAGAGTTTGGCCACACACTCTGGGACCACCTCATACTTGTCATAATTGTGGGGGAGTTTAGCTCTAAACAGAACCCCTCAGACCCCAGAACAAGGAGCGAGCCTCCAAAGTGGGCCCCTCATATCCTGAGAGAAAATTACTGTTGGGGAGAGAATATCTGGACCCTCAATGCCATGAGCTGTATCTCATTGACTTAAAAGCAATTAGCCTAGCCATGGAGACTGTATGAACCAAGATTGAGGAGGCTTTATCCTGTTCTCTGAGCCCCTATTATTGGTTTAAGTTCTGTTTGAACTTTTTAAGGGAATCTACATTAACTCCTGTATGATTAACAAAAGCACAATACAAAAGCACAATATTTTTTTTAGTCCCCCCTTCTCTGTATGTCTCAAATTGGCCTCAAACGATCTTCCCACCTCAGGATTACAGGTTTGCAAAACGACCCTCAGTTCTGAGATAACCTTTCATCTTTCAGGGTCACAAAAATTAGCTGATTTGTGGACATAGTTAGGGATGGCTAAATTGACAAGATCAATAAAAATTGCAAATATAGCCAGACACATGCCTTTAATCCCAGCATTTGGGAGGCAGAGGTCGGAGGATCACCATGTGTTCGAGGCTAGCCTGGGACTACAGAGTGAGATACAGGTCAGCCTGTGCTAGAGAGAGACCCTAAACTCAACCCCCCCCCCAAAAAAAAGAATAAAAATGAGCAAGACCTTCATATTCTAATGTAAAAGGTTCTCTTAGCTTTTTTGTTTGTTTGTTTTTCAATGTATGGGTTTGCTCTAGTCAGGGCTGACGTGGAGTTCACTCTGTAGTTCCAGGCTGGTTTGGAACTCCTATCTCTGCCTCCTGAGTGCTGGGCTTAAAGGTGTGCACTTTCTCAGCTATAGTAAGGTGAAAGACAAGCTATAGAATAGTTTATATAAAGTGTTTCCGTTTTTACCAAGAGGAGGAAAATAATATAGAGATGGATTTGCAGAAAGGACCTAACAGTGTGTAGGCAAGAATGTGGCTGGTCTGGACTACTGAATGAGACCCTGTCTCAAACAATACAAAACAAAGCAAAAACAACAAGGTGGTACACATCTTTAATCCCAGCACTGGAAGGCAGAGCTAGGAGGACTCCTATGAGTTGGAGGCCAGCCTGGGACTACAGATTGAATGCCAGGTCAGCCTGGGACAGAGTGAGACCCAATTTTGGTGGGGGGGGGGATGAGAGGGCAGGGCTGGAAGCCAACCCTGGATACATCATTAAAAATAAAAGCCAGGCTTGGTGGTGCACGCCTTTAATCCCAGTACTCGGGAGGCAGAGGTAGGAGGATCGCCATGAGTTCAAGGCCACCCTGAGACTACATAGTGAATTCCAGGTCAGCCTGGACTTGAGCGAGACCCTACCTCAAAAAACCAAAATAAAATAAATAAATAAATAAATAAAATAAAAATAAAAATTATCCTTATTAGCCATTAGATAAATCGTTAACATATACACAAATTGTCATTGAAAACAAAGATTATAACTCACTATTATAGTAAAAGGTTGATCCAATGGTACATTAATCTTAACTTTGACATTTCCTGAAGCTTTTGAAAAGCACTTCTCTCTGGTGAATTGGACTTCACAGTGGTGAGTCTCCTTTAGGAACTGACAATCAAACATCAGAAAGGTCCTGCCCAGAAATCTGTAAAGACAAGACATGCTAGCTGTGTGTGGCTGTGTGTGGCAGCCTGCTCCTCATCAGGACCCTGTACTTTAAAGAGGGACTTTCCATGTTTCCATAAAGCCCTGCCCCCCATCCCAACCCTAGACACACTTCACAGGAAGGAGGGATTCTTTGACACCCAGGGAGTGAGCTTGACAGAGGGGGAATATTCAGGTAGTGATGAGGAGAGGGTGGAACATGATTTCTCCCAAAGCCTGAAAGATCCAGCCAAATGAGAAATATGTTCCTTCACTTAAGTACACTGCTGCTATTCTTCTGTCAACTGTCTCAACAGCCTGTTCCACAAACAAGCTGAAGATTCACAGTTTATCTAACAGTCTGGCGACAGGCTATCATTCTAACTTGATGCTGTGTTTGTTGACATTTCAGACAAAACTTTGGACTTTTTATTTAAATAGAATTGTCACCATATTTTAATTTAACGGATAAAGTTAGGGTTAGAGTGGAAATGCTGCCTGTGTGGTTAAGACTTCAGGCCATATGCCAGTATGTTTGTTTTTAAGCTTTGATGGGGATCTTGTTTAGGAGAAGTGAGAGGGAAGCTGTGAGCAGCAGGTGGGGTGGGAGGAAGGAGAAGGCTCAGGACGGCTCAAAGACAAACAGATCTGCTCTCTCTCATCACTTGTTTGGGGAAAATTCTATTTGGTAAGTTGAGCTGACTCAGATCTGTGCCTGTATAGATCTACGTGATATCTTTTGTCCATGTTTGATTGATTGTTGAGATAGGGTTTCACTGTTTAGCTCCGGCAGCCTCCCAAGAGCTGGGATTACAGATATGCCCCAGTATACGCAGCTCAATGCCAGAGAGACGACCTGAAAAGACAAAAGGTACCCACCCTTAATTTTGGTTCAGATGAGAATAGGTGATATTTCCCCGTACTTTCAAATAGTTAACATGTACCCCTTTACATATTTCAGATCTTATGAAGTCTGTTGGGATAAATGACTTCACCTTCTTGCATCTCTTCTCTGATAAAAATTCTACTTTCAGAAACAAGAATTTTTAAAGACTTACCAAATACCAAGCATAGAGTTGGCCTCACCTTACATGGTGACTCAGGAGTGGTGGTGGGGATGTGGAATGCAGTGCGGAGGACAAGGAGGACATTGAAGTGTGGGCTTAGCAGACCAGGCAGCCTGAGGTCAGGTGCTGAGCTCCCAGGTTTGTTTCTCTTTCTGGACCTGCTTCTTCCAGTTTAAGAAATTTACTGGGTCTGGGGGATGAAACTTAGTGATATAGCCCTGTCTAACATGAGTCGTGGCTTCTATTCCAAAACCACTGAACAAGGAGGGGGAGAGAAAGGGAGAGAAAGAAAAATAGAAATTGATTCAGATTCTAGTTCTGGGAATGTATGTGGAATTCCAAACTGGAAACTACAAAAGTTCTTAGAGATAGATCATTAAGGGACTGCAGGTGATGTGTAGAAATGTCAATGAATTCAGCTTGGAAGTAAACAAGACAGGTTTTGTACATAGCAATACAAAGACTTTGAGCTGAAAAGAATTTATTTCTCTTTTAATCACTGTTTTTCTCTTTTTAATAATTTTTTAGAGTTGGCATGCAAAATAACATTGTCTTGTTTTTGTTTGTTTTTTGTTGTTTATTGAGACAAGTTCTATGTAGCTCAGGCTGTTGTGAGGCAGCCCTGGTTGGTCTTAATTTATGGGTGAGCCTCCTGTCTCTGCTTTGGCCTCTGGAATGCAGGGTTCCAGAAGCATATGTACCTGCTACTGGCTTTCATTATGGATTTTTCATTCATTCATATATATGTATATGTATATATATTATATATGTGTATATGTAATATATAATATGTATTATTTATATTCACCCCAATTCTCTGTTTCCCTACCTCCTTCCAACACTGTCCCTTTTGTGGGTCTGAAAGAAGCTTTGATTTGTTTTTGAGGTAGGGTCTTACTCTAGCCAAGGCTGAACTGAAACTCACTCTGAAGTCCTAGGCTGGCCTTGAACTCACAGAGATCTTCTTACTTCTGTTTTCTGAGTGCAGGAATTAAAGGCATGTGATACCAAACCAAGATGAAAGAATTTTAAAATTAAGCACAAAACATTTTACACATTGCTGGAAGATGGCTCAGGGAATAAGGGTGCTTGCTGACAAAGATTGCCTGTCTGGATTCAATTCCCAAACTTCTGATGTAAGACAAGCTTACTATGTAAGACAAACACATGTACAAATGTGTAAATAAATCACTGATTAAAAAAACGTTTTGGAGTTAAATTCTTGATCCCATATCCCACACTATCCTTGAACTCATGATCTGGACAAATCTTCTATAATCAGTCTTGTTAAATTTTGTTTATGTAAAATTTAAAGGTGCTTGTTTGAAAATCCTGAGGGCCTGAGGTTTGATTCACCAGCACCCACATAAGCCAGATGTACAAAGTGGTACATATGTCTGGAGTTCATTTGCAGTGGCAGGATACCCTGGTGTGTCCATTCTTTTTCAAATTAATAAACATATTTAAATTTTTATTTATTATTTATTTTTTATTTTTTTTAAATTTATTGTCCATAACGAGTTACAACATTTAGTGGGCAAACAATGAGTTGTTATCGCCAATTCCCCGCTGCCCTCCCCTCCCCCCTCCACTGGATAACCTCCTCCATGGGTCCTCTGGATCAGTCCTTGTGAGAGGGGACCATGGATAGCCTAATATTCAGCCAGGTTCTCCAGGCCATGCCTCTGGATAATCTCCCCCACCACGGCTCTCAGAATCTTTCCGCCCCCCTCTTCCGCATAGTTAACTGAGCCATGGTGGATGAGTATTAAGGCTGCTTTAAGGTTTTGAGCTTAGGGGTCTTTGTGTCGAAATCTTTGGTTTCTGTCTCACTGGCTTATCCTGTGTTGATTTAATGGCTGTGGCTGTGGGCCCCTTGTTCATCCCGTCATTCTCTGTGGGGTTCCATTTGGATCCTCCACGATATGACTGTGGTGGCTCCTCTCCCACCAGAATCTCAGCCATCGGCCTACGGTCGGTAGGGTCAGATGGTCCCCAGCTCTCTCGCTGCATCCTGAAAAATACAAACACAATCTCCATCGGACAGTGAAGATCAGTTTAGGTTAACAAATATACACAATTCTGGATTACCTAGATTCTATTTTTAGTAGCCTCCCTGTCACTTGCTTCCATAGTGCATCTTGTTTTGGGAGCCCAAGACTACGGGATCTGGTGCCTATCGCCCTGAATCCCTAGTTCCAGACAAGGGAACCCCCTCACTAAGTGGAAAATTGGCCGAATTTGAAAGCTGTTGATTGTCTCCCCCAGGCTCCTCCATTACACAAGTGCTCCTTTCTTAGTTCGCTGTTCCCTCCCAGTAGGAGGTGTGGTCAGCCTACTCATGGCCGCAGATTGTGTTTCGTATCAGTGGTCACTGTTTACTCCAGCTGTCATTGATCAGTTCCCCTGGCAGCCTGTGCAGTGCCTTCCAGCACTACACTAACTGCCTTCTGGGGGCTGGATACCGTTCTGGACATTGAAGGGTCTCTTGATGCTGATCGATGGCAGTCTGTGGTTTCTTCAGCAACAGGGTTATGCCTCAGGCCTGGGGAGGGCATTCAAGGGCTTTGACAGAATTCTGTCTTGTTGTTGGAATCTCATGAGTCGCTTTGGTCAACAGCTCAGTGAGAGAAGGAACCAGAGGTTGGAGCCAGAGGTTGTCAGGCTGATCTAATTATTGACAGGCTTAGACTATCTCCCCTACTACTCATGGCCCCTCTTGCCAGGCGACGCTCACTACTTTCTCAATAGGTTACAGTATGTTCGTACGGATTTTATAGTTTTGAATCTAATATGGTTTATCCTCACGCTTATGCCATTCCCTTCCCCCCATCCCTTACCCTTCATTCATAACGTCTCACTTCTTTCTAGTAGTCTGCATAAAGAAAACGGTTATCCTGGTTAAGGACCACATATGAGGGAGAATATGTGGCATTCTATTCTTTGTTCTTTTGAGTGATTGCTTAGTAAGATATGCTCAAAGTCAGACCATTTTTTCCTAAATTTTGATATTTCATTTTTCCTTTCAGCTGAGTAAAATTCCATCGTATAAATATACCACAGTTTCTCTGTCCATTCCTCCATTGATGGGCATTTGGGCTGATTCCAATTCTTGGCTATTATGAATTGAGCTGCTACAAACAAAGTTGTACAGATGTTTCTGCATCGAGATGTGACATTTTATGGATAGATGCCTAGAAGAGGGATAGCTGGGTCCATTGGAAGGATTATGTCCATTCTGCTCAGAAGTCTCCACACTGCTTTCCATAGCGGTTGAACAAGTTTGCAATCCCACCAGCAGTGAATGAGGGTTCCTTTTTCCCCGCATTCTCGCCAGCAATGATTGTTGTTGGTTTTCTTTATGGTTGCCATTCTGACAAGGGTAAGGTGGTATCTCATGGTAGTTTTGATTTGCATTTCCCTGATGCTTAAGGATGTTGAGCACTTTCTCAGGTGAGAAAAGGCCATTTGTGGTTCCTCCTCTGTTAATTCTCTGTTGAGATCAGTGCCCCATTTTGTGAGGGGGCAGTTTGCTTTTTTGTTATTAATTTTTTTGAATTCTCTGTAGGTTCTGGAAATTAGGCCTTTGTCTGAGTTGTAGCTGGAGAAAATCATTTCCCAGTTTGAAGGGGGTCTATTGACTTTGAGAATGGTGTTTTTGTCTGTACAGAAGCTTTTGCGCCTGATCAGGTCCCATTGATTAAGTGACTGTTGCACTTCCTGGGCTACTGGAGATTTGCTCAGGAAGTTGGTCCCTACTCCTATCTCATGTACGGTTCCTCCTATTTTTTCTTTCAGGGTGTTCAGGGTTACAGGCTTAATATTGAGGTCTTTGATCCATTTGGAGTTGATCTGTGTGCATGGTGAAAGCAGTGGGTCTATTTTCATTTTTTTACACGTGTTTATCCAATTTGTCCAGCACCATTTGTT
>PVHP010039550.1:0-16313 GCA_004024765.1 Zapus hudsonius | reverse complement strand
GGGAGGGAGGGAGGGAGGGAGGGAGGGAAAGAGGGAGGGGGAGAGAGAGAGAGAGAATGGGCACCCAGGGCCTCCAGCCACTGCAAAGGAACTCCAGATACATGTGCCACTTTGTGCATCTGGCTTTATGTAGGTACTAGGGAATTGAACCAGGGCTGTTAGGCTTTGCAAGCAAGCACCTTAACCATTGATCCGTCCCTCTAGCCTTATCTATCTTATCAATCATCTATTCATCCATCCATCTATCTGCTTTGCACTAGGTTGTGTGAGGGGTAGGGAGGAAGGGTTCCAGGTCTTTTACTGCTGCAAACAAACTCAACACACACCCCTTTGCATCTGGCACTATGTAGGTGCTAGGAACTGAATTTGGACAGGCAGGCTTTGTAAGGAGGTGTGCCATCTCCCCCAACCTACTCATTGTCTTATATGGAAACTCCAAAGTCTGAACCTTCTGGAAAATCTTGGGAAGTATTCTCAGTATACAAACAAGGAAGCTTATCCTCTGATGTGTCCAAGCTTATGATGGTTCTAGATAGTAAAGAACTTCTACAAATGGAGCCCTTGTACTTAAGTAGAGAAATCCACTATTTTAATTAAGCACATAAACAAGACTCTGGAAAATCTTACGCTAACTGGAATAGTGGGCCTCTATTGGGAATCATCTGCTCTAGGAAAAACCCATGTGCCACCACAATCAATCACTGTGAACTGCCATGGTTTTGTAAAATCTATATGGGAAAGAAGAAGCAGGGCCCTAAGCCAAGACAGGCTTCTATGGTCTCTGAACCACATGACTCTCTCCCTGCATCCCCAAACAAAATCAAGTGTCTCAGTTAAGGAGACTTCTGGAGGGATCTGATCTGAAAAGGGCAGCTTTGGAACTGCCGTCTCAGGCCCTGCAGACTGACTGAAAGAGGGGCTCTCTATAGCATGTCACTTAGATTCTCTTGGTCACAGTTTCCTGTCTATGCAATGGGAATAGTACCAAATGAAAAGGAAGGCTGACAGTTCTTTAGTGAGCATTCGATGTGGATGACAGCTTTATTCTATCATTAGGCCTTGGAGAGGGGCCTTGTGGCCTTCCTAAAGCTAAGCTCACCCCTAGAACAAGTTCTTCCATCACAGGGATCATTGTTATTTTAGTTGGCAATTCTACAGTATCAGGAAGGACAAGTCCATGCCTCCAAGATGAGAGACACTTTTGTTCCACCTTGAAGCACTACATGGAGAGTGGCCACTAGAGCTCACCCATAATCTGGAAACTATGATGTGACTCTTTTTCAACACACTGCGAGCAGTAACTTTATTATTACCACGCATGCCCCTGGACTAAGCCCACTAAATCAAGTTTGTATATCAAAGGGCTATTTCATCTTTCAGAGCCTAGTTAAGGGCTGTGGATAAAGCTTACCACATGCCAGGACTTAGATTCCTAGTACCAGGTGAGTAGCTAAGTAGCTAGAGAAGCCAGAAAATCTTAGGACTATCGGTGCCAGGCCTGGTGGCTCAGGTCTGTAATCATAGCTACTTGGCATGTGAAGGTGGTGACCAGCCTAGGCTATCATAGAATCCCTAATTTTAAGTTAAGTCTAAAATTCCAAAGATAATTTTTCTTTCTGGTGTAGCTTGAGAAACCTAGCTTCAAAGCCTACTGCCAAATCTTTTCTATCATTTACTGCTTAACACTGGACAAATCACTCAAGTTTGTCTTCATTTCCTCATCTACAAACTTAAAACAGTAATAATTTATGATCATAAATTCAAAAAATACATGAAAACATTTATAGCCATACCTAGCTTAAAGCACACAACGAAATATTACCTTTGTACTGGTGTCTGGAAAAGTCATCTCTCGAGTCAGTCAGCACATAGGGCATGAACTGGCAAACATATCCCTTTGGAATCCTAATATGATCAGTTCAGTCCTGTCTTAGAACCTAGCACACGAAAGTCGCTTAGGTTTAATGGCAGCCCACTTCCTACCTTAATCTCCCCAAACCAATACTTGCTTGAATCCCATATTCTCTCAAGAAGGGAAGCCTAAAAACCAGAAAACCCATCTTCTTTTTGTTGTTTTCATATTTTCTGTCACAATCTTGTTAAGTAGTCCAGGCTGGCAGCACACTCATGGCGCTCCTGCCTCAGTTTCACAAGTGCTGGAATTAGAAGCCTGTACCACTATCACACATGGCCACAAATAGTATTTTCATCTCAAAAATTATACTGCTTGTATAAAAAAAAGTGTTTACTGGGGCCTGGAGAGATGGCTCAGTTGGTAGAGTACTTGCTATGCAACTGTGAGTGAGGACTTGAGTCTGGATCCCCAGCACCCATGTAAATGACTATAACCCCGGCGGTGGGGAGGCAGACACAGGAGGACCCCCCAGGACTTGGAAGTTAGCTAGTCTACTGAATCAGTGAGCACTAGGCTCCATGAGAGACCCCTTCTTTTAAAAAATAAGGTGGATATAGAACATGGTAGCTCATGCCTTTAATCCCAGCATGTGGGAGCCTGGGATAGGAGGATTGCTGTGAGTTTGAGGCCAGCCTTGACTACAGAGTTCCAAGTCAGCCTGGACTAGAGTGAAACCCTACCTCAAAAGAACCTGTAAGAACTCAAAACTAAACAAAGAGAGTAAGGAATTCAGGTAGACACCTGACATCATCAACTTCTGACCTCCAATCACATATATGTGCATGGATTTACACAAATAAGAATATGCAGACATACTAAACACACATACATATGCAAAAACGTTATTTGTTGGTTAAAACATCTAAACTAAGGGCAATTATAAGAAAGAATAACTTACCTAATACTTCTACAACCCAAATATAAACCATTACTAATATATGGTCGATGGTATTTCCTCCAGATATAGTTATACAAAGCCAAGGTATTCAACATAACTGCAATCAGTCTACATACCTTTGCTTTGTTTTGTTTTACAGACTATGCTGGGGATGGAACCCAGGGCCTTGCACACACACGGCTAGTACTCTACCACTGAGCACAGCTCAGCCCCACTTTTGAGATAGGATTTCAATGTTGCCTAGGTCAGTCTCAAACCCCTGGGGGCTCCAGCGATCCTCCTGCCTCCTTGCCTCCTCAAGTAGCTCTGACTACAGGCAGCTACTGCACCTGACTTGTCTACAATCCTGCCTTTTAATGCTACCAGGTATCACACCATCCCATCAGAAGTTCCTCCAAAACACAAATAGAACAAGTTTCACAGGACCTTTAACCAAGTTGACATAGAATTGGAAGATTGGCAATGTTTAGGTCCTCCTTTTGGTTCAAAACTTTTTATTTTTAAATATCTCACATAATCATGAAGCCAGTAAACACAAAACAAAAGCCCCTAAACTCTGAGGTACTCTGAATTTTAAGGCCATGTATTTTGATTAATACTAAAATGCTAACATAATTATACAGCTCCTTGCTCAAAACACCTCAACTTGTCCTAGAGGTGATTCCCAGCAGCATCATTAACCCCACTTTACAGATGAGGAAACTCACAGCAGTGGAGTTACTCGTCTAAATATTAAGTATCTGGTTAGCAATCCAGGAACAGAAACTAAGACTCCTAATACTTACTACAAAATTACAGATCTGGGTTAGGCTCAGAAGCACACTACAAAAAGCAATGTTGGGGGGAATTCTGATAGTATGCCCCAACATGGGTTCTGGAACAACATCCCAGCACCTTCAGTCCAAGGGTCTCCAAGCATGCTTCGGACACCCTGACACCAGCTGACAATTATCACTGTTTACAAATGAGGAGGCAGCGTTTGGAGGTTGAAACACACCCAATATTAGATAGGACTAGACTTCCTCTGCAGCCAGACCCCACTTCAAGGGAGTCCAGAAGGCAAAGCTCCCATGTGGCATAGCAGTAAGTGGGAACTTTGCTGCCTCCAACAAAGAGCTAACAGTTACTGGGAGGGGAAGGGAAGGTGACTGAGCAGATGAGGAAGGATCAATGGAAGACAAGCGTCAGAGAGCCAAATCCCCATGGAGCTGGAAGAAACCTTGGGATGTAAGAAAGATGTGAATAGGACAGGCAGGCATGGTGGCACTTTCCTGCAATCTCAGCACTCAGGAGGCAGATGCAGATGACCATGAAATCCTGTCTCAAGAAAGGAAGAAGGGAGGGAAGGAGGAAGGGGAGATAGAGCAGTCCTGTGTGACACTCAGGTCAAACGCACACTGCTGGCTCAGGCACTTCCAACATGGTTTAGAGGAACACAACCCCCCCACCCCCACCTGAAGATCCTATGGAGCCAAGTTTGACTGGGCCAAACCTCTGTGGTCTCAGTATGTAAAATGTCTGGAATCATTCACCCAAAGCACAGAGCCAGCCCTGTCTCACATTTTTACCCAGGCACAGAAAACAAACCATCCTGCAAAGTTCACCTCCTTTTACTAATATAAGAGACTCCTTTAGACCATGGCCTCATAATCTCTAGCCAAAAATTAAAATTACAAACTTCAGAATGTGAGGCCAGGTAACAACGCCCATCTCAAAGCTAGTAATTTTAGCATTCAGCACAGATGTGGCAGGAAAGATGCAGAATTGCCAGGCCAGAGGAGGACAAGATTCACCACTAAAAAGCATGAACACTTAGTTAGATCAGCTGGTAACAATGCCCAGGTTGCTGACCATGCACCTTGGAAGCTCTAAATGAAGTTTGTGGTTCCCTGTTCCCAGAAGTATGTCACAGACGGTAATGGGCTGAGTAGATGCAGATTCCATAGAAATAATTACCTAAACATCCAGATTATCAGATGTAAAAAGTTTCCTTCCCCGACCATTTTGTAAGGTCTATTTACCAGAACTGAAGTTGGTGAAATGTTGCAAAACATCTTTTAGGAGGTAATGAGTTATCCCAAGTGTCTAAAGGTTAAAATTTTTACAGAGCTTCTTCACTTCGGCTCACTGTCCTAAACTAGCCTGCTTGTGGATTTCCTCTCTGGGCACTCATGCCCACTGTAGACTACATTACCCCGGTGAGAATTGGCGCTGGCCTCTCAGCCCTGTATGCCCTCACCTCTTCTGTACTGAAGGATGACAGAGCAACCACAGCTGGTGCAGGCTTCCTCAAGTTGTTCCACATGACCCCCTGGTGTTCTCTGTACGTAACCTCCCATTCTCAACTACATGTAGACAATGATTTCAAGTATGGAAATCTAAGTCCTCAAAGGAGCTTTTCAGTAAGTTAAGGCTGAAAGAAGATAACTTAAGAGACTGACTTCATACAGTTAGGAGAAAACACTTGAGCTAATTCAATGTAGCTTCTAAACCCAGAGCAAGGTGAGTGGGAGAAGGGAGAAAACTAAAGAGAAATCATTGTCAAGTGTACTAATCAACATTGTTTTTGTTTAAATATTGTCTCTGTATATCTAATAATGTGGAAATAAGAGATTCCAGAAAATCTCCAAATGGCCTACCAAGCAAAGCCTCCTCCATCAGGGGAGTTTTAAAATGTATCCAAGCTGTGGGGGCAGCTCTCTGGAGTTTAGAAGGCTCACCAAGGATGAGAACAGTTTGGGCTACCTGGTGCATTCCAAGACAGCCAGTAAGACCCTATCTAACTCCAAACTTCTCCTCAGACCCACCATAGCAAAAAGAAGAAAATCTTTTCAAAGCATACGTGCAAGTGGACCACACTTCTAATCCCAGTACTTGGGAGATAGAGGTAGGAGGATCTTAAATATAAAATCATCCTCAGCTATACAGCAAATGCAAAACCAGCCTGAGATACATGAAATTCAATGAGGGGGGGTCTGTTCAAAGCTGGGGGTGTGGTGGCACCCGCTTTTAATCTCAGCACTGGGGAGGCAGAGGTAGGAGGATCACTGTGAGTGTAAGACCAGCCTGAGACTACATAGTGAATTCCAGGGTCAGCCTAAGAGCGAGACCCTACCTCAAAAAAAAAAAAAAAAAAAAAACTCTGAATAGAAATCAGTTTTATTAACAATTTAATGACTGACTGTTTCAAAAGGCCATGGTAAATACAAAGGTGGTAATATTGTGTCTGAAAGCTCACACCATCACCCAACAATGACTTTTAAAGGGACTAAAAAGCGCTAATAGGCTAGAGAAAGTTATTCAAATCAAATATTTAAATGAACAAGAAACCAAGTAAGACATGAAAAAGCAGGAAGGGAGAAAAGTAGGGAGAAGTGTCCTTTTAATATAAGCCATTTAGATTTCACCTTCCAAAGCCCAGAAGGCTGCATGGTTTCTAAACTGAGGGGATGGCTGAAGAGAAGAGGGACTTCCTATGGCCTATGTTTTCAACTAGCTTACGCTGAATGAGAAATTTTAAAATGAATAAAAAGTAAGCCTGCTCAGTTTTGGAACTGGAACTTGTTGGAGGTGGTGTGTTGTTGGGGGCAGGTGTGTTGTGGGGGGCAGGCTTAGCCAGCTCCGCCTTGCCAGTGTTTGGCACACTCTCCTGCTGCTATTGTCCACCTGATATTGGCCAAGAGGTGATGTCCAGCCTCTACTCATGCCATCATTTTCCCTACCATAATGGATGGAGCTTCCCCTCAAGTCTATAAGCCAAAATAATAAACCCTTTCCTCCTTAAAAAAATTTTTTTAAAGTAAGCTGGTTAATGAATTATTTGGGGGGGATGGACAAATTGTGGTCTTCCGCTTAAAGTACCTAAGGTGAAAAAAATTGGTTTGACTTTGAAAAAGAGAATATTAGCTTTAAAAAACCAGAAACAAATAAAAAAATAAAAGAGAATAATAATACTGTCAAACTCTGGCTTTAACAACTTCTCTCCATTACTGTATATTTGAATTTGAGAGTAGTTATTGATGGTGCTTCTAATTACAGTCAAGAACACTGATTCTGTGATACATCCATTTGAGGTAGTAGCTGTTGAGTATAGGAGCTCTGGTAAAAGAATCAGCAAAAAGACCTATTTTGGCACACCTTCCTGCCACTGTTTGCAGTGCTGTGGCGGAGGGGATGTCCACCCCTCTGCGCAGACCATCATCTTCCCTGCCATCATGGAGCTTCCCCTTGAGGCCCTAAGCCAAAATCAACCCAATCCTCCACAAGCCACTTTGTTGCAGCAGCAAGAGAAATTAACTGTAACAGACCTTAAAGTGTCTAGTCAAAAAATATTCTAAATAAAAAAATAAAATAAAAGCAAATATGATTACAGCATTTTCAGTATTCTGCACTAAATACTTTCATTGTTTCAAATTGCCTATAAAAGTAAGCCAATTCAACCACACCCAGCAGAGAGTTAGTAATAACCTTCTTATGCATTCCAGATTTACTTTTTTTTTTTACTGTCTAGCTCCACCTCTTGACTGAAAGAGCCAAATTGTGTATTTCCCCACACTATCGCAGGAAACAAAACAAGGGAATTCCATCTAATTGAAGGATGTCAAATTCCCAGGCATAGTCAAGCAGGATGTCAAAAGTCATGCCCCATTTGGCCAAGCCAAAATACTACCAATATATTTATAGGCAGGATATGTAAACTTTAAGCTGATGAAAAAGGGAAGGGGTATTCAGTTTTCTAAGCTACTCAGATATGCTGATAGAGGAACATTCAAGTTCATTTCCTCTGATTCAGTGGGCTTTTGATGTGCCCTAAAGTAAACTGCAACTTGCTTCAGGCCACAGCAAAAAGAAATCTGAGGGAGTAAGGACACCCCCCACCTCTGAACATGGGTGAGCTTTTCTGCCACCGGCTCTACACAGTATGGAAAGTTTGTGGTCATCAGGCAGCATCCTAGGGAACCAAACACAGAGCCTCACTCACGCCTCAAGTACATCCTCGCCTACGTCACAGAACAAGTCACACACAGACCACACAAACTAAAGGGAAGTAATGGTAATTTCAGTTCAAATGTGGAGTGGTGTATTCACAGGACACAGCCAGGCATGGTGCATGTCTGTAATCCCACCCCTTGGGAGGCTGAAAACTCACGTCCAGCCTGGGCTATGCACAGCAAGTACTAGGTCAACCAGAGCTGTATACTAAGATCCTGCCTCAAAAACAAACCCCCAAACGAAAAGAAGAAAAGAGGGAGAGGGAGAAAAACTAAAGCACCTCAAAGCTGCACTCCAGAATTACAGGAATAGACTATTACAGAAGGACTGCTCTCAGAAGTGTTAACACAATTGGGGAAGTATCAATTACAAGACCTAAAAAAAGACATTTGAGCATTTTTCCTGCTTTGCACTCCCCCCCCCCAGGCTTCTTTCTTTATGTGAGGGAGATTTTCTTGGGCTCCCCTCCCCTCTCCCAACCAGGCTGAGAGGGGAGAATTTCTCTTGGCTTGGGCTTACCTGCTTGCCTTCCCTCTTGATCCCAACTCTCTCTAAAATAAATTTCCTAACTTACCCTTCCCGTGAGTCTGCATCGTAGATAAGAACCCAAGTCTTGAAAGTTGCTGGTGCGGGAGTTCGAACCTCACAGAGTGCTCAATCCCGCATCAATGAGATGGTCAGTGAATGAGGACCCGGAGAGCCTATGTGATTGCAGGAGTGTGGTGCCCTGCCTGTAACCCCAGCCCTCGGAAAGGGAAGCTAGCTACTGGAGCCACGTGAGCAAGCCCTGGGTTCAAGTAAAAGACCCTGTCATAATAAACAGGTGGAGAGCCCAGAACGAGGAAGACACCCAGCGTCACATTCGTGAGAATCCACACACATGTGAACACACAAATACACATGCACACAATAAATACATACAAAAAAGCAAAAGGAAGCCTTCTAGAAGAAAGAGACACTGAAGAGGCCTCCCAGGCAGACTTCAGGTATCAGACCCTGGGAAGATCTTCATCTTCCCACGCAATCCAAACCCGTTTTCCCTATCCCACCTTCCTGTCTTCCTTGGGATCTCCTTTTGCATAATGTCCAAATTCCACTGACAGGGTTAATCACACTCTTTGCCCTTCCTATAAAAGGTTCACCTACAAAAAGGAGCCCCTCTTTCCTGATGCAAACTAAAAATGGAGGCTCCTCACAAGCTGGGCCAAGACAATACTGTAACAACCTAAAGATAGGGAAGCATGTTGTAAACAGTTTTCCTCAGGTTGTATGTTTACCAAAATTCTGGTATGAGAAAACTATGACCTATTTTCCAGATTTGTAAGAAATGCATAATCCTAGCTAGCCCCACTCCTCATCATCTCAACCCCCCCAAATCAAACAAAGAGGACTGGAAACAGAGCACCCCTTTCTTCCTACTCCTCTTCCACAACTTCACTTCAATCAGATGAAGTGAGATCTCCAAGGCTCTTGAGGTCATGGGGTGTGTCTTTAGGACCAGTTCTGTAACTTATGCCACACAGAATGGCACTGTCATTAAGATAGATACACATCGAGGCAGAAAAAGAGATTTCAGATCTCAGAGTTACTGACTTAGGAAGAAAATCCAGGTTTCCACGAGTGGCTGCCCAGGGGTGGGTAAATTGGGCTTCCTAGAGACAAAAGCATTTCCCATAAGGGGAGTGTTGCACTGAAGACCAATAAGACGACACTGGAGGTAACAGTCTCTACCATGATAGATTTGCCTTCAACCTCTCTAACAATTAAAGAGCACATCAGAATGGCAGAAATGACAGGGACCTTAGAAGAAGACATCTGTCTCCCCCAAAGATCGACAAACTGACTTCTAACGTCTACCGCCAGAGGGAAGTAAGACCCTACACTTCTGCCCTTCAAATTTAGAGCAAAGACACAAGTTCAAGGACAAATACGTTTGACATATCTCCCTACTGACAGAATGGAGACAGGGACGGACACACGGGGACACACACACACAAACACACACACAAACACACACACAAACACACACACACACACACACACACACACACACGGGACACTGTAGCTTGGAACATCTATCCATAAACATTAATATTGCTTTTGAAAAATTACACTGACTGATGCCCCTATTGCTTCCTAGCTAACTGACTGGTTTAGCCTGGCATCCGAGACAGACAGGTGTGATAGCTAGTGACTTTTGAAAGCAATTTTCTCCATGTGAAAGGCAATGTAGATATTTAATAAAACTTCACAGTAGTACACTTTTCAGTTTAGTTTTAACTGTCTCCCACTCCACAGCAAAGTATCCTTCACATAATATCCTCTAGTACAGATATAGACACACTATTCAAACAGCTCCCAACACTTGTTATTCCTAAAATGGCTGCCTAGTTTTAATAAAAACCTGTATTTGTCCTTTGTTATATGCCAAAATAAAGTTTGATGGCACAGGCCTGTAATCTCAGATAATGGGGAGGCTGAGGAAATCTTAAGTTCAAGGTCTGTATGGGTTACAGAGTGAGTTCAAACCAGCCTGGACACATTAAGGACAACCTGTCTCAAAATAAAAAATGAAAAGCAGAGAATATAGCTCAATAGTAGGATGCTTGTTTAGTATGTTCAGCATCCTGGGTTCAATCTCTAATACTGTGTGGATGGTTATATTTTACAAACATGTTGACTTATCGGGAGCTAGACAGACAGACTCTCAGTGTTTTGAACCCACTCTGTAGGCCAGACTGAATTTGGGTTTTGGCCTATCCAAACCTAGTGGCCTCTGATCTATGAAATATCTCATTCTAATCTCATCCCTGTATTTGTTTTAGTGGGTGACATATGACAATTAGATTTATCAAAGAGGGCTGGGAAGATGGCTCAGTGCTTGCCTTGCCAGCATAAGCTCCTCACAGCTGACATAAGGACATTTTTAGCTTAATATCAATTTAGAATTTCTCATTTTTCAGCCAGGCATTTTAGATTATAGGCTATAGGTTATTTATTAATTGATTTTTGGTGCTTGGAATCCCACCCAAGACTTTCGTGCATGGTAAACACGTGCTTCCCTTCCCTCCCCTCCCTCCATCAGGTAGAGTCTCACTCTAGCCCCATCAGATCCCGGACTCACTCTGTAGCCCCAGGTTGGCCTTGAACTCACAGTGATCCTGAGTGCTGGGACTAGACATGTGCCATAACTAGCTTACAAAGTAACATGCCTGGCTTATGAATTAGCATACAAAGTAACAGGTTTCATTATGACATTTTCATCTAAACCTAGTTTGATCTGCTGCACCCCCATCTTCCTCACCCCCCCACTTGTACTCTTCCCCCTCGGGAGCCCCCTTTCCTCTTTCATGTCTCCTGTCTCCTCAACCCTTCTTGTTTCTTTTCTGCTCGTCTGGAGACTGTTTTATTTGTTTTGGTATTTTCATACTTATATTTTACATTTTGATCATATTCTTAAACATTCTCACATAACACAATACGTACAGATTACAGGGTCTTACTCTACAGCCCAGATTGGTCTCAAAACTCAGATCTCCTCCTGCCTTAGCTACCTCAAGGCTGGGGTGACAAGTTACAGGTGTGAGACACAATGCCAAACAAAACTGTGATGATTTGAAATACACAGGAAATAGAAGACTAATGTAGCAGTGCTTCCTGTAATCCCAGCCCTAGGAAGACTGATAACGAGTTTGAGGCCAGGCTGGGCTTTCCAGCATACCCTGTTGCAATGCAGGTGGAAGAGAGGAGAACTAGTCTTCTGGTGAACAAAGGGAAAACAAGGGACAACAGAAGTCAGACTGGAGAGGACCAGGACACTAAGAGGCGACAGATTCCAAGGTGAGAAAGAACAGTTCCAAGGACAAGTGAAGAAAGGGACACTAGACCCCAGAGCAGCTTCTGCAGTGACCAGAACAGAGCCCAGAGTGGGGCTACAAGAGGGAACCACAGGCGCAGCTCTCCCTGGATCTCTTCCTGTAATGAATATGGCCTGAAATAAATGACACATTGAATTTACATATTTAGACTCATTTAAGTAGTGTGGTAAGGTTAAAAATTCACTACATGACACGCTGAAAAGGGACCAGAGATTTAGCTTTCTGACTGCACTGAGGCCTAGCATCAAAAATTTGCTTTTCTCTTGACCTAGTTTTATCACAACTATACGATGGATGAGGGCTGAAGAGACAGAGGACTCAGCGGTTAAGGCGCTTGCTTGACTGCAAAGCCTAACGTCCGGTTCGATTTCCCAGTATCCATGTTAAGCCAGATGCACAAAATGGTTTTGGAGTTTGTTTGCAGCAGCTAGAAACCCTGGTGCACCCATTCCTATTCTCACTCTCTCTCTCTCTCCTTCGAAATAATTTTTTTAAAAAAGCTTTTTTAAAAAAGAGACAAACCTACTGTACTCGATGCAACTCAAAACTGTGCTCTAACCAATGGCTGGTACGGTTTACAGTAGCTTTCCAAGAGAATTCCAGGAACCCCAAAGTTAAGTTACAACATATATAGACCAAAAATAAACAAATAAATAAATGCTTGCCAAATTCCCAAACAAGGTGTTCAGGTTTTAGAGACAGGGTCATGTGTAGCTCAGGCTGACCTTCAATTTATAATCCTCTTGTTGTGGTCTCTAAGTGCTGATATTACAAGCATGTGGTTCAAACTGGGGGTCGGGAACGCTTCAGTTTGGGGGTTGTTTGTGTTTTGTTGTTGTTGTTGTTGTTTTTTGAGGCAGGGTCTCACACTACCAGTCACTCTATTAGCCCAGGCTGATCTAGAATTCACTATGTAGTCTCAGGCTGGCCTCCAAATCCAGGCAATCCTCCTTACTTCTGTTGGAATTAAAGGAATATACCACCATGCTTCTGAAGGGAAGATGCGGCTCTCAGAGCCTGGGAAAATATTTTCACACAAGGAATTTACCCAGCACCTGAGCACATCTTCCCTTCAGCTTCAGCTTTTAACAAGCTGCAAAATACCCCAACCCATTTTTACTTGTCTTTTTTTTTGTTTTGTTTTGTTTTTGTTTTTCTAGGTAGGGTCTAGCTCTAACCCAGGCTGACCTGGAATTCACTATGTAGTCTCAGGGTGGCCTCGAACTCACAGCGATCCTCCTACCTCTACTAGGATCAAATGATTTTCTATAAGATAATTTCAAAGACAAAAAAAAAGAAAGAAACCTAAACGAAGGGCCCTCTCAATCAGTCTCAAGGTGACTGTGTGCAACAAGGCAGCCATCTTCCAAGGGGATTCTAACCTGCAGTCTAAAAGCCCGAATTACAAATTTAAGAGAAATATTAAAATATAAGAAAACATATTGTCACTTCATTGACCAAATTAAGGAAACTTCATTCCAAATTAACAAGTATCTGAGTCATTTCTTCATAAGAGCCATCTTAAAAAAAAAAACTCTAACAAATCTTAAATGTTATAGTTGAAGCATTTATGACTGTTTCAAGAATCAAAACAAAGAGTCAATTCAAAACTGTCATTTAAAAAAAAATCACAACTCACAATACTAATTTCCAAGCTTTACAAAGTTTTCTATGTGAGAAAACAGATGGTGGAAATGAAATTTCACTATTTATAAACACTGTATCAGGTTAAAGGATCCACACTTTGTGTTGTAACAGTTCTGCCCTATGTTAAAACAGGCACAAGACAGATATAACATACCACTGCCCACAAACTGGGAAGGCCTATCCTCTATACTTAGCTACCTAAGGACTACATTAAACATTAAAAAAAAACAAGTGTAGGAACATTAATCAATTGCCAACTATTTTATTCTTGGCAAAGGACTCTCAAAGTCTCAGACAGGCCCCAGGAAGTGAAGTGAAACACTGTTTAATTCCTGATTCAGCCTAGTCCCCAGCAGTGGGCCACAGGAAACACTCAGTTCCAAAGCAGCCTCTCCAGATACCCAGTGAGGATGGCATTGATCTGCAGCTTAGAAATGAATTTTTTTAAGGTTTAGAAAGAGTTTGTTAGATTAAGAGAAGAGGAGAAAGTACAGAGAGCTCTCACCATGAGGGAGACAAGAGGGGGTTAAAGCCCTAGAACTGGATTAAGTTATAAATCATAGTAATTTTCTCCCTTTTATGAATTTTCAGGGTAAGAAGCTTTCAGATCTGAGAGTGAAACTTGGTTTTAAACAAGTAACTAGTTATGAGTTAGAACATCAGGCTTCTTCATAAAATACCCTTTTACTCAAACTGAAAACGCACTTGCTGTAATAATCTACCTTGCACCAACTGACTTTCATTACAGCCTAAACAGCTAAGCATTTGAAAAAGGAAGCCAGCTCCCTCTCAGAACTCAACCGGGTGCACTGTCAACAGTAGCTGAGTGTCCAGTTCTGAAAACCCCTTACTTACAGGTCTCCTGACTCCCCGCTACCCTCAAAAGTAAAATCATCAGGTTGCACTGTTTAAGAAATCAGAATGAGAACCTAACCAAATGACTGGGGAAATAATATAAGAATTTTCTAAAAAAAAAAAAAATCTGTAACTTAAAATTGTTATACTTCTTCTTGATATAAATTTAAAACATTGCCTTATCTAAAGCAAGGCACTCCAGGGACCTGTAGTAGGTTGTATTCATTTCCAAGGACATAAAGGAATGGTGTAAGTACACACTGTCCTTTGAAGGACAGAAAAAATGGGTTTTAGAGCTTTTTTAAATGACAAATGCTTTATAATAGCTGAAGTGAGGTAGATGAACAAGTCAGTTGGTTGGGTAAAAAGGCATGTATGCGGTTGTACTTTACTCTAAAACACACTCTGGCAAAAGTAACTCTCGCTCCTTCTCCAGGAACTCTCATATATATTGAGTAACTTGACCTTTTGACACGCATTAACCAAAGAACCACAGTGTATGTAAAAACACCTTGGCGTAACAGTTGTGCAGAAAGGACCATTTTCATTATACTGCACAATTCGGACAAGGGGCGAAAAGGGCTGAGAAATGTGTTTGCAACTGGAGAACCCACGGATCAATCCTTCCACCTGTGGCTGTGGGAAACTGTCAGCAAAGGGTGGCCACACTGGGGACCTCCCCATCCTAAAGCCCTGGGGCCTTCTCCCTCTAGGGGCAGAGGTGTGCCAGCCCACACACCCTGACTCACAGTCTCTCTCTCTCTCTCTCTCCCTCTCCCTCTCCCTCTCTCCCTCTCTCCTCCTCTCCCCCTCCTCTCTCTGCCACGTTCAGAAAGGCAAAAAGAAACCAAAGAGTCTCAAGTGTAAGTCTACGCTCCTCCACCGAGGCGGGAGGTCCCTGCCAGGTCCCAGGGAGCACGCCTCCACTTAAATTTGCCCAAAATACACACCTCAATTTGCCCCCAGCCCTTCCCCTTCTCGGTACCTCCGTGCGCAATGAACACCGAGATGGCAAGGTTAACGAAGGCGCAGCCATACTTCCAAGCAGACCCTGGTCACAGGCTGCAGCCTAGGTTTCTACTTTAAAAAGTCTCACCCCAAAGGTAAGACCAAGTCTGCTTGGAAAAGTGGTGTCGCGGGTGGTGGCCGGGACGCGCTGGCCCTTTAAAGGCACAGGCTTCCAGCGCCGACGGCCCCTCCCTCGCGGCTGCGCCAGCCCCCCGCCCTCGCCCCCTCGGAAGGTCGCACTTGGACTCGGGTCCTCTGGAGCGATCCCGGGCTGGCGCACCCACAGGGTAGTGTCCGCCCCTTCGCACGTGTCACGGACGCTACCTGGGCCACCGCACGCCCGGCCCCTGGCATACTTTAGAGAAAACCAAAACCAACCTAGTTGCGCACGGGCCTCCAAGCACCCGCGAGGGTGGCGCGTACCGTCCGGTCCCCGGGCCAGCGACGGTCCCCCGAGCCCTAGGTGACCGGTCTCCAGTGCCCCGGGGTCGCGACTTGGTGGAGGAGGACTTGCATGGGAAACTGTTCAGGGGCGCGGCCCAGGCCGGGCGCGCACGGCACGGCGCGGCGCGGGGGCGGAGAGCTGCCGCCCTGCCCCTCGCAGGTCTGGGACGCAGCGCGGGGCAGCCTCCGGACGACCGAACCTTTCCTCCACTCCCGGGCTAACTTTCCTGCCTGTCCGTGTCCACTTCCTGCCACACTTTTCTTCGCTCCGGAGTTCCCAGACAATCCCCACGCCCTGCCCCGAAGTCACCCCCGCGCGCACCCACGCCTCGCGCGCGCAAGCCCCCCGCGCCCTCCACCTCGTCGCCGCCTGCGATCAGGTCCCCAAGGTCCGCTCGCTCACCTTCCAGCCCGCCGAGCTGTTGCTGTCGCCCTTGTCCTTGAAGTAGGGCACGCTCTTGACCATCCACTCGTAGATCTGCGACAGGGTCAGCCTCTTCTCCGCCGAGCTCTCGATGGCCTTGGTGATGAGGTCGGCGTAGGACAGGTTGCCCCACGCGTTCCGGCGGGACGAGCTGCTCTTGCGCGGCTGTCCCGAGAGCGGCCCCGCGGCGGCCGGTGGCACCGGCGGGTGCTGTGACAGGGGTCCGGGAGGCTGGGGTTGCGGTGGTGGCGG